>JAVSBV010000138.1:166522-184568 GCA_033117975.1 Parotocinclus spilosoma | reverse complement strand
CGCACAGAGACACGCGCACAGACACACAGAGACACACAAAGAGAGAGACACACACACACACAAAGAGAGAGACACACACACACAAAGAGAGAGAGAAACAAACAAAGAGAGAGAGACACACACACAAAGAGAGAGACACAAAGAGAGAGAGAGAGACACACACAGAGACACAATCTGACTTAACAACAGGCTTTAGTTTTAAATGAGCTTCATTTTGATATTCATGTTCATTGCTACTATTGTACGATTACGAGTCAGTACCTGTTTTTAGAGGAGGAAAAGCCAGCCGGGGGTCTTCTGGAGGGTGTGTTTTCCTCTTCTTTCTCCAGCGGCGTGCTGGATACGTGTATAACTGCCCCGGGGCCACACCTGCACACGCACAGCAGCAGTATTTCAGCTTTCAGTTACAGGGTCATGTGCGGCACAGCGTTGACCTGCGTGTTTGTTACCTGGTCCTCGGTGCCTCTTTTCCATCCAGATGTAGCAGTTGCTTTGGGCGACGCCCGTCTGCGAGTCGAGGAAGGGCATCCTGACGCTCCTCTCAGCACACAGCCGGGCGTTATAGTTATGGCACTGCTCCAGGGCGTCTCTGTAGTACTGCTCCCCCAGCCTGCGCGGATCAAACACAAACGCCACGGTTACGCGAGTTACCAAGCGTCCAGCTACTCCGCTAAAAGTCCTTGTCGGCGACGTGGCAAAACCCAGCTAAATCCTGGCCGAAGAGCTTGGTTGGTTCACTTCATATGCTTTCAATAAACTGATTTCTAGCAATCCAGACACCTTCTCATGCTGTTCCACTGCCCTAAAACCCTGCCCTTGCATTTCCTGAATTACATCCCCCTGCTATTTAAACCCCTTGTCTGAAGAGGAGTTTCAAGATTTGTTATTTTGAGTTTTCTTTAGTAATTCGTTTTGCGCATATCATTTCATTTCTCCCAAACTAGTCCAAAACAACCCTTTTTTATTAGATTATTGGTTTAGCAACAGTAACGACCATATACGGTTATTTATCCGGTTCTTTATTATATTATTAAAGGGTCCTTTTTGAGTCTTGGTCCTCCCAAGGTTTCTTCCTTCTTTATATAGGGAGTTTTTCCCTTGCCACTGTCGCTCTAGGCTTTCTCAATTTGGGATTGGTCTTTTAAGATTCTATACAGCTTCTACATTATACAGTAGTAATTGGTCGGTGGGACCTCCCCTAAAACACTTTATCTGACCTTTCTACAAGAGCGACATCAGGAACGGTCTTTTTTTTTGGAAGGGAAGCACCCGAGAAACCCCCTTTTTTAACCTAAAGGGGACAGGGTGAAAAAGATAAGACGATCAAGAGACTGTGGTGGCCTAGTGGACTAGTACTGGACTATGGACCAGTGGAACACTAAGGTCCAGGGTTCAAATCCCACCTCTGCCACAGTTGGGTCCCTGAGCAAGACCCTTAACCCACCATTGCTTGGATTGTAAGACAGTATTAATTGTAAGTCGCTCTGGATAAGGGCGTCTGCTAAATGATATAAATGTAAATGTGACCTATCCTTACCTTGCCTGCAGCATGGCTGACTTTGGCATAATGGCTGGCATATTGGGAAATCTAGTGCCTGTAGTGACTTTGTGGTGTCCTGTAGTGCTGCTCAGCGATCCAGGACAAAACGGACTTTTCCCCCCATAATTTCATCACATGTTCTGTAGTCTGCTTCATCTCCTTCAGCTCTGCTCTTCGCAATAATGCTACTTAGTGGGTCACCATGCGGTGTTCAGAGGCTGGCAAAGCCTAAACTGGCATCTGAAAAGGGGGAAAGAATGGCACACTTCAATTATACTGTAAGCGGTTTGTGGGCATTGGTCTTAATTTATTGTGTGGGTTGTACATCAGCATTTACCATGGACAATAATTCAAAAAAATGTTCCTGTGTATAGAAGAACAGAGGACTGCCTTACTCAAACTGCATTACAACTGCAAGGCATTTAACGACCATCCAGTCAGCATCGCTTTACTTTAAAGACAGAGGCCTTAAAATAAAGACGAATATGAATAGCATTTGAGAATGTCATTTACATAATATTTGACGTGGAGTTTTCTAGTTAAAATATCCTTTATACTTAAATGACACTATCATTAAAAGATGTAACTTTGGTAATGTCCAGCCAGTGACCATTTCGGGGCAACGACCTGTTTCACAGAATGTAATGCAATTGTTAAACTTCGCATGTCTGTATTACAAAAGTTTAAGAGCAGCAGTCGATTATTTAAACAGGAAGCATATTGAGGATTGTGTAATACATGCTATTTAAAGCTTTAACTGTGTACAAATCATTGTTCATAGGTGACAGTAGTTTATCAGACAAAGAAATGTGTGGTCATGACTCATCGCTGTCCTAAAATAAACCCTAATTGCGAGACTCTTTAGTTGCAGTTGCAGACTTTGTCGTTAAGCAACCATTTCCGCAACTTTCCGTAGAGTTTCATTAAAAGTGTATTTAAAATCTCAGATGAATCTTTTTCGCGAAATGGTTTCGGGAACAGCTTGGAATCTCGCACGCACTACGGATGCACTGGATGAAAATTAGGTTGAGAAATTGCGGCCTAATTCTTTGCATTCAAGAGGCTGCTCATTTCGGGAGAGGCGAATTCTCTCTCGCTCTCTCGCTTCCTTTAGCTTGTTCCTCCCTCTTGTCTGTCTCAGCAGGGGCTCTTGGAACTATTCACCCTCAAGCCCGAGTCATGCTGCCTTTTTCCCTCTCTCTCTGGCTCTCTCTCTCGCTCTGCTCAGTGCCTCCAACGTGCTGGTGGCTCAGCAACTAACTGGATTAGAGCAGAACAGAACACCTTCCTTCTGTGCCACCGGCCTTCAGTCTGCTCACACCGGCCTTTATTGAGCGTCTGGCTGATGTTGGTGCCCGTGTACACAAGCTCGCCTCCATTGAGGCCACGGTGTGTATGGGGCTTTGTGGCATGCGTGCTCGGCCTTGCCCCTTTCCCTCATCAATCATCTGGCTGTGTGTGGGGGGAGATCTCCAGGCACAGAAACAGACCTCAATGTGCCTGTCCAACTCTATGAGAGAGGGAGAGACAGAGAGACAGATCACTCAGTGTATGGATCACTCGCTCCTGACTATATTGTAAAACTGTGAAAAGTTCCTTTACCAGTACGGAGTTAACTAGTAAACTCTGTACTCTTAGCTGGGGTTGGTCATGTGACCATACCATGTCTAGTCATACAAAATTATGTATGTATAACTCCAGTTTACACTTTTTTAATCAGTCAAAGAACAGTGGTCATTAAGTGTCTAATTGTGCTTTCATCATTAACAAATACTGTTGCATTTCTTCCTAGACTTGGACCTAGACTCCTAGACCTGAACTTATTTGCTCAAAATCATACATAATTTGCCATTTCACATATAAAAGCGAAGGAAAAAATGTCAGGAAAATGACATATCTAAATACCCCAGCATGGAATTGGTGAGGGGGCCTATCTTTTTGGTTATGGCCAGAACATGGCCACCATCTTGAAAGCTGCCATATTGGATCAAGGACAGGTTTTTCCAATGGCAAGAAGGTCATGTAGCATCTTAAAGTAGATCATAATTGACTCAGAAGACCTCAAGAATGGTTTTGGCAGCCTTTGCAAAAAGTCCACCTGACATGTCCTGTGACACATGTCCTGTAACTTTTGACTCACCCTATAGTTCTGCGACTTTTGACTCAACGTGAACAATCGATTTGAGTCCAAATCTGACATGTCTTGAACGTATCTTGATCTTTCTATAACCCAAATGTTTCAACTTGCCCAGTTTCTCGATACCAAAAAATATTAAATGAAAAAAATCAAGTCATTTCGAGTCGTCTGCCTCGATTCTAAAAGTTTCAAGTCATGAAAACCAAGTCAAAAGACTTTGTCACACTGTCCATTTCAAAACATAATCAAACTGTCACTAAGGTAAGAATAACAAAATCCATTCTCCTTTTGTTCTAGACCCAAGTGAACAGAGCAAAAATGGCACATCTCCAGCAACACTGCTTTGGTTACAGTCAGGGTTTCTTACCAGAAATTTCTTACCTGGATTCTTACCAGTTGTTGTAAAAATGTGTCAGTTGATGGACTGGTCACTCTGTATGCAGATGTGTGATGCAGTTGCCTAACAACCAGTGTAGGGGGGTTTGGACCCAGCCACTCAAGACCCACCATGAGCCTGATCAGAACTTAAGAAGGTGAGTGTAAAACTATATAGTATGCCTATTCGATCCTATCCTAGCATTTTGTGACCAATCTTGTTCTCCTAAAAAGGGTTCACCTTCGGGAAACCCCCAAAGGAACTACAGCTCTGTAAAAATATCAGTTTGTCTGATTTAACTCTTTGCATTTATTGAATGTGCTTTGTGTAAAAATAACTATTTTTGTTTCATTCCATAAATTACTAAAAAAAATCCAAATAAAACTATGTATAGTATTTGTAGTAATGACAAATAAGCATTATTGGCAGTAAATGAAAACTATTTTCCTATTATTAACCATATTTTCAGATCTTGCTTAATAATTGTAATAATAATGCTAACAAAATAAGTTTATATTCATATTTTGGATTTTAAAAATGTACAGAGAAACTACAGAGAAGTTCAGAAATCAATACAATCTTTCAATCAGCTTTCATGTGCCTTGTACTGTTCCTCATTACATAAGATTTGTTATGTTAAGCTCGTTAGGTACAATCAGGTGGGTCTGTTTTTGATTCTGATTATGTCTGATTATGGACCAGAAGATGCAGCATTCAGATCCCACCTTGACCACTGCCACTGACCAAGGCAAGCTCACAGTTGCTTAGGATTATACCAGCTGTAAGCAGCTCTATATAAGGGTTTCTACTAATTGTCCTAAATATTTACTGGACCCAGAAAAGAACCTTGTATTATTTAAATAGTAACTGATCTTCTGGTACAAAACACAGTTCAATGTGATTTGTTTTTCTATTTTTGGCGTCCATGTATTTATGCACGTCCAGCCAAACTGTCTTAGGGATTTATGACCCACTTTGTTTGGTACTTCACTCTTTAGCAGCAGTTGCTATACCGAGTGGTGCTGGTGCACCATGGATGATGGAGATGCCTGGTCAGGTCTGTCGACATTATAGATCACTTTCCTCTTTTTTTCATCAAGCCTCAACAGTATGTCGAATTCTTCTCTTCTCTGTGCTTAACTTTTTTAATAACGATCTTCCCCCTGGCTGGAGGTCTCCTAGAGGAATACCTCAATCCAATTAGGGCTCTATTTTACAGCAGAGACGGCGGGGCGCAATAAGAGCTGGGCGCACGGAAACGGGCCTTCACCCATCAGCTATTAGATCTCTATTAGCGACCCGTAGCTCAACCGAGAGTCAAAATTAAACAATTCTTCAAGCCGATGCAGGGTCGATTCATACCACAGAGTCTCTCCGATTCTTTTAAGCGGTCCGTGTTTTATTGGGCAACGAGCAGTGTGCATGTGCAGATAAGCCATTCATGATCATTACAGGAGTGTAAACACTTGGTAACTGGGATTATAAAGCAACCGTGTGTTTCATTTGTTGCCAGATGAGGTGGCTCATCACAATAAGAACATTTCTACACTTTGTAGTACGAGGTTTTAATGAAGCCATGCAGAGCAGGGGCAGATCAGTGGCTCTTTTTGTTTTGTTTAAATGCGATTGGTGATGTTGTGTTGTTTTGTGACACAGAATGTATTCTGAATTATCAGTTTATTCGAATTAAGTGCCGTGTCTACACTCAAGCTGGAGCAGACATTTAGCTGACATGTACCTTTTGCATGCAGCCTGTTTTATTGATTTCAAACTCATTTGAAAATGGGAGGCTTCCAGGTAGGTGTGTGTGGCTACATATGAAAAGGTGCAGAGAGCCATTAGTCTGCAAGAAAGATATTTCCATCTCGGATTTCCACACATGATTGATTTCACAAATATCGTCCCATTTTTAGACTACAGTCTTGGTGCAAAAGGCATTATTATAGGGAAGTGTTATTAGAACAACGCTTTAACCAGATAGCCGAGAAACATTAACGTGATCTTATCTGCACACAGTCCACAGTTCAATAACAGCTTTGTTCAGCCCGACTACAAAAACCTGTACGAAAAGTGGATCCAGCACGTATCTGTTTACTCAGTCAAAAGATGGCCATTTATCATCGATAGAGACAGCGTCGCATTTTCTACCTAGCTCTCTCAGACCCGCTCCCAAATTCAGCATTTTTATGGAAAACCGCAGTCATTTTGATTGATGAAATCTAAAGATGTCCAGAACAATCCGTGAGCTCCCCGACTGCGGCGCTCCTACGGGGTGCTTCAGTCTGCGCATTGTTGCACTGACATACGGGGGGGAGCGTCGTGAGAAGACACGAAAAAATCGCGATTTCAGTGTAAAAAAAGAGCTCAGAGAAAGAAAAAGGTTTTCTTTACATTCAGGCAGACGGGCAGTGGGAAAGTCGGAGAAACTCTTTCCATTTTAGGAGCGAACAATACCAGCTCAGTCTGCGCCGACCCGGTTCAAAACGCAGCCCTGAGCGCACGGCTTTAGGACGGAAGAAAGGGCTATTTATTAAAGTGATGGACTTCAGCATGTGCCTTTTAAAAGTATTCGGTTGAGAATCAAGAGCCCGAGATGACGTTGTTTTATGGTGTCTTTATATAAGATAATGTGATTTTGGGGGAGAAATGGCACTTGAGGCAGCAGGCAGTCTGAGGAACCCAAATTAGATACTGAAACGTAGTTTTAGGTCCATTTTACTTCTAGGATATTCTGATCTGATTTTAAGCAGGTAACGTCCCTGCTCGTGTCATTCCCACTATTCAAAGTAGGAATTATTAGAAATGCCACCTGCCTAATTGTGCTAGATTGGGCGCGTGCATTATTAATAAGACCAGAGCTCGGGCCCAGTCGCCTTCGGAAATGTCTTAGTTAACGTCGCGTCACCCACGGGGAGGATTTAATAAATCTCCTTCTATTTAACTGTGCCTTTTCCCCCTCAGTCTCCTCCGGGCGGACGGAGGCCATGTCGGGATCGCGTTCAGGACCAGCTGCTCCAAAATACAGACAGGCCCTTGTCAATTAGGCCCTGACAAAGCGCGCGCTCAGATCGCCCGAGGCTGTTGCAGTCCCGACAATTAGCGTCCATTCCTGTCGAGACCTCCGTGGAGCGGTCAAATGGCAAAACATTGGAAAGCAAACGCAACATTAAGCCTCCGCTCCCTTTTCAGTGGGTGAGAGTCACTAGAAAAGTAAGGGTAGCAGTGATGGAAGGTTATGAGGCCTGTTTTTTGTTTTGGTCCCATCTTAGGTCTGGGTTGTTCTTTTGGTCTTGGACAGCTTTGGCAGATGAAGGGTTACTGTTATGTTAAATCCAAGCTAAATCCAGGTTTGTCCATCACGATAAGAACCATGATTTCAACCAACAGCACAATTTTTGAATAATAACAAGCCATTGGCGGAGCTCTTTGTCGTGGGTGTCAGCTTGAGCAGCTGGCGTTGGCCTTTGGCCTCATGATGATTGTGGGGGGAAGAAGGGGAGTCATGGACCTCCGGACAGGGCAGGCCGACCGATATAGCCCAGGTCAGGGAGGCCAATTGGTCTCCAGCAGGACAAGTGAAGTCCCTCGGCTTGAGGCAGCTGAGCCGAACAAAACGGCTCCAACCCGGCCAGCCCAGGGAATCATTAAGGGAAGCGTTTGTTTAACTAATTAGCAAGCTGAGCAGCCAAAGGGGGGATTTGTAAGGACAAGCCATTCAGTCAGTCAGAGGATGATCCAGAGCTCAAAGTACAGGATGGGGCCAGGGGCAGGGCAGCGGTGCATGTACATACTGAAGTTCAAGAACAGAACAAACAGGGCACAGCATTGAGCAGCTGAACAGAAAAGCAGAGCCGCTGGTCCTGAAGGAGAGTAAATGTAAGGATGCCTGCTTTAAATATGGGAAAGTTTAGGGAAAGGGTCGCCGGGTCAAGAAAAGTCAACAAGAGAGCAGCGTCACTGACAGAAAGAATCTAGTATCAAAAATGCATAAATCTTTAAGTGAGGGCAGGGGTACAATGAGCACAAAAGAGGGCGAGTGGCAGAGTGAACACTGATTTGTTATTGGCCTAAAAAAAGAATTAATGGATTGGATCAGTTAACATCTAACACAAAACGAATGGGGTTTCAACTAGAACAGGCGGTTCCCTTATGGCCTTTGTCACAGTCCCCTTTTAATCTTAATGGACTATGTACACAACTTTGGCCACAAAGGCCACGGCCCACACGTAAAAGAGCAAAACATTGGGTTATGAGCTTTGAATATTGTGGATAAATCAAACAGGTCGAGCAAAAACAGTGATGGCTGCAAATTTAGATCTCGGTGCCGAGGTGAACCTGTCCAGTTTGACTGACCACACAGTGAGGTCTATGTCATGATCACTAATGAGAACTCTGTGTGACCTCGGGCACTTTCTCAGCGCTATGCTAATAGTCCCCAGTCCCTTGGTAACCCCTTGTTAGTCCTCTGTCGCCATGAACGCCGAATTCCATAACTCTTCATGAGAAGCATTATTAGGGAAATCCTTCCCTTTTTGACAATTTAATAGCGCAACCATGTGCATGACACCAGCCATCCATCTCCCCTCACAAAGAGCAGGTTATGGAGTGGATTTGGGTCCAGTTTAGTTCACAAGGCCACCATTGTTCAGTCTCAACGGCTGTGTTTAGAAAACCAATCATAATTAATGGCATGAAGTTGATGATTTGTCCAGTATGATCGCGATCATTCAATTTGGACTTGATTCGAGCTGAGACGAGGAGATCAAGGAGTCAAGGGACAAACTCTTCACGTTTTATACGGTCTCTTACGCTGGGCCAAAACAGACTTGAGCCTACTGTGAGTTAACAAGGAAGGAGTAACTGTGCTTTAAACCTAAGCTATATGGATTCTTTTCTGAATCGCTTTAACAGTTTCTAGGCAATTTTGCAGCATTCTCCAGTGGGACTAACTAGGCAGGAAAAATGGATCCTTCGTGGCCTCACCTTTGGAAGCGCCTCAATAACAGAGACATCAGCTTCACACCAAGCTGTATAATTTTTAATATATATGCAATAAATGTTCAATTTGTTGCCTGAAAATGACGGGAAATAATTTCGTCATATTTTAAAGGCTTTATTACAGCTGTGTTCGCTCTCCAGCTCCTTTGTGTTTGATTAAGTCATTCGTAGATTGTGTTTGATAAGCTAATAACGATGCTGATATGATCCTCTTGACATTAAATTCTCCACGGGGCAGTTAGAAAAAGTGCTCCTCGAACAAAAAATCTCCGCCTTGGCCTGTAGGCTCGAGACTGTCAATAATTCATTGCTTAATTTGATGTCTTTATAGGTCCTAAAGTCCCCATATAGCCCAACGTCCTATTAAAATGTGGACGGGAAATATGGCCTTAATTAAAAATAGCTTGGCGCAGTCTGATTACATGATGAGACATTTCCTTAAATCAGCTTAAGAGCGAAGGTTATAGCCTATTTATTATTTTATATAATTTATATAATTGTGGGAAAGTCAGATTCAGTCTGCAAATACAACTGAGTGAAGCAGATTATTTAGCTTTTCATAAACTGAGCATTATGTTAGGACACGAAGCTGCATTTGTTTAAAAAAGAAATACAGATATTATTAAGATATGATTAAGAAATTGAAATAATGGTTCAAACGCAATCTCGTGCCGAAACAAACTTCTTAACGCAAACAATGCAATTAATTTCACAGCAAAGTCAAATTTCACTTGCATGTCAAATTACTCACATCTCCAAACTTTGATATAGTTATTTTCTATAGTCATAGTTTTTTTTCATTTGATTTGTTAATCGTTTGTACTCTAAAGTGCGTCTGAATTTGATCAGACTGAGCAGCAATTCTCAAATTTGCCAGCGTTTTACTTTTAAGGACTGACCTGAGCAGTTAAGATCCTCTCGGTATTTCAAATAACGTGTCTAGGAACCATTTGAGGTAATATTGAGCCCCTGTGATTATTCCAACAGAACTGCGCGTAATTTATAACCGCTCAGTTTTATTGTGTCACATTATTTATTCACAGATCGTATTAAATCTGCTAGTTTAAAAAAAAATAATCCGGCTGGAAATAAGAAAAGTGATATTTCCCCAGTCAATCCTTTCTATTTTTGTTCATTTCAATGTAAGGGACTGAATAGCACAGCAACAAAAGCTCGTGTCAAGCTGGAAATGTGCGCAACGCCTCTGCGATTTGTGGCGACAATCATGAACTCATCAATTCAGATTCAGTGCAAAAAGTACAGAAGAATGTTTTAGTACGGATTGTTCTCGTATATTTTCTTCTTCATCTAAATGTATGAATTACGTAATAAGTACGTACTGTTTGCACACTGCTTAATGAAACTCCCAATTTAAAAATAAACTCCCAGTTTGAGTGAATCTGGGATATTTTTTTTGTGTGTTGCCTGATGTGACCGTTTCAGCTTTAGGACGTAACGTTCAAAGTTACAAACGTTAATGTCTTTAATTGCACGATTTAAAATAGGTCTATTTAAACATGATTTATGTGAACGTAAACGACCCTTTAACCCACTTGTCTGAGCTTAAATCGGCTTTTGAGGCTTTTTGCGCACTGTTTGTTTCTTTCTTGAAAGACTGCTGTTGGAAATCGATTTACCGCATCCCTTTTCTTTTATTTTTCCTCGCGCTTGTCCCGATTTTCGCCCGTTTTGGCTCATTTCCACACCCTGTTTGCTTAGATCTCTTTTCTTTATTTAGCCCCTGTGATCCAGCTGCACAGAGAAACCAGCACCAGCGCATTCCGCCTTCTTTCTGGAGGTACAGCCTTTGATTCCTCTCGCTTTTGCGCTCTTTTATGGACACTGACTTGTCAATCCGCGGCCGTCTTTTGTTGGTCTGTGTTCCGAACGGACGCAAAAAGAGACGTGATGGATCCGTTTTTAAAAAAGCGAAGGGTTAAGGGTGGAAAAAAGTGGATTGGTTACCATAGGATTTGGTTCAGTTCTACGAAAATGTTGGAAATAATACCAGGTGAAATGAATGCGCAGCGCATTGTTTTGGTGTGTGTGTGCTTTTCCAAAGCGTTCTTAAACTGTATGTGGACAAAATGTAACAATGTAAAAAATGCATGTTAACTAGAAAGCATATAAGCTACCAAACTGTCCTCAGTGCTAAATAAAGTACTTAAAAACCGTCCTAATCGCCAGACATGAGTGCTGCCTTTTATCAGTTACGCATTCTTATAAATGATTCTTGCAATTTATCCTGCAAGATCTGCAGCTATGCGGGGCTTCAACTATAAAATCATAGCGTCATCTAACAGTAGGAAATGCTGTTAAAATAAAACATGTTCATCGGCTTCTTGTAATCTATCCTTCGTTTGAATTTTTAGCATTCAGTTTAGACCGTGCCCTCTCTCCTAATGTTGGAACTCGTTTTTTCCCCCCGTTGCGTTTTATAGAAACCCACAAAAAGGTGGATGTTCTTATTTCCAGAAACGATTCGTTCGCTTTTAAATAGACATTGCAATTAAAAAACGAACGATGCACTGCAAATGTCGATTCCTCTGAGAATAGAGCCTTATTTAGTGGCTTTGCCACGTAGTCTTAATGATCCCAGGATTGCAGGGAAAACGTGTTGGCTGAGGGAAAAAAAACGCATCGCCCCACCGACACCGAGCGTTAGATCCAAATCCTTCCCAGGCACGAAACAGAACATTATACAGATTGTTTAAAAAAAGCAAGAGAAATATCGACTCCAAGCATCACGATGGACGAGTTACTTACAGCGTCTCCATGCATCTTATTCCGGCTCCTATGCTGTCATATGTCCTACAGTAGGGCTTACAGTACTCTTTGTCGCGCCTTTTTTCTGCCAGATTCACTTTAACAAGTGGAAACTTTGTGTCCTTCTGCGCCATTTTATACATGATGAGCCGTCAGTAATGGGATTATTAAACAAGGACGGTTTCAGGCGCTGGCGTTAACCTTTTTTAATGCCTAATTAGGTTTTGCAAAGAAATAATTAGATTTTGCGTCGCGTATACACATTGCCCGTATTTTCAACCGGCGCGGAAACACTTGCATCACAAAGAGCTTTTTGTCGATCACCTAAAACAATATACATTCGGTATCAGTGTACAGAAGATGATTTTAAAATAAGCCGTGATCAAATATTGTACGTAAATTAATTAGGTTCCGCAGTTGGCCGCATCTCCCGCCTTGCTGCAGTGCACAACGCGCCCTCTGGTGGCCACGCATATTTCTGACGGTTTATTCCAAAGGCGTGGTGTTAATGCGGTGTTTTCTTGCACTACCGTTCACTGCATGTTGTTTTGTTGTATAGCCTTCTAATGTCCTAATATATATGACTCACCTTATCAGATAACTAATAATACAATACAAAGTGTCGAATGTAAGGTAGCGTGGTCCAGGGTGATGATTTAAACAACTGGGATCAACACATGAGGGGAAAAGAGGTGAGCCAGCAACAAGGATGAATCAAAATCCTTCATAAAACAGGAAGAAATTGTACAATTGTGGATTGCACAAATTAAGCTGACCGCTCTGCAATTGCATTTTTGGATTAAAATGATCCTGAGTGTCATTTTAGTGAGCTGGACCCACGTCTTAGATATAATGTTCAGGCTGAGTATTTGTTGCCCACATTTGTGCTCACCTTTATATATCTGCATTACTCAAACAATGTAATCAATTCTAAGCACGTTTTAAATGAACTCGTAAAATCACGGTTTACATCGGTTCATGGTCCCTTTGGTGTTTCCAATATGACATAAAATATGTCCCGTGCAAACTCTGGTTTCTTTAAAAGGATTTTATACTAACAGCCCTGGATTCCTGCTGGCTTCTGCCCTGGATGGACATGGCATAGATTGGAGTCCCATTCAGGGTAACCTGTTTTCAGATACATGTGTTCTGGCACCTGTGATGCACTGGTTAGCACTGACACCTCGCAGCTCCAGAGACCAATGTTTAGTCCCACTTAATCCCTGCTGTCTATGTGGGATTTGCACGTTCTCCTCATGACTTCATGGGTTTCCTCTAGGTGCACTGCTTTCCTCACATATTTCAAAGACATGTAATATGTCATTTGGGATCTCTAAAGCGTCCCAGTATTAGCAAGTGGGATATAAAACCAATGAACGTTGTATAATCGGCCTGTTTTTCTGTATGTGCTTTAGACCATCTTTTTACTTTTTACAAATCCATCCATTTTAGCTCACCCAGTAAAATACCAACGCAGGATTCCAAGTATCTCAGCTTTGGCTCCATCTAGTGGCCTTGTAAGTAACTGACAAACATGTTTGAATGTAGTACTGCAGTCGGTTAACAAATCGACAAAAAGCAGTGGTGGAAATGGAAACAGGAAAGTTTGAATGTGGAATCTGAGCGACAGCTGAAGTACAGCAGAGAAAACCCACTGGAAAACTGGAAGAGCATGCAGACTGTGTACAACCAGAGACAGAACTGTGAGGCGAAAGTACAAACAACCGCCGGCCTGTCCTAATTTTAGAGGTACAGGTATGCGCCGTTTGCAGGACTGAAATGGACGTTTTACCTCACATTACTGTAACGCGACCTACAGTAACCATGTAGATACACTGCAGCCTTGAATAAAATTATGGTAATAATTAAAGTACAAGAGGTAAATATTAAGTACAGAACTGTACTGTAGAATACGGCAAAAAATTCATCGTTTATCATTTTGAAACACATACCAAAGATGTCATGCTTCCTGTTTATTAGTGTGATTGCTATAGGCAGGTTTCAGGTCAATGGCCGAAAGGAAACCCTGGGTCTCGGACCTGAACCCGACCAGAACAGACCGGGTCTCAAACCCATGGTCAACCAGAAGCCCTGCGTATTGGACCTGCACCTGACCACAGCCAACACTGCCTCAGGCCCATGGCCATCCTGAACTGACCGGGTACCAAGCAACACACATAATAATAAAGCCATTGGATTTCAATAGCGTGAAGCCCTGGGTCTCGGACCTGAGCCCAACCAGAACATATCAGGTCTCAAACCCATGTCCGATCAGAAGCCCTCGGTATCAAACCCTACCCAGCCAAAACTGACCAGGTCCCGGGGCCACGCCTGAACAGATCCCTCCGGGACTCGGACCTGTGCCAGGCCAGAACTGAACAGGTGTCAGACCCATGTCCGACCAGAATCGACTAGGTATTGGACCAACATTCATCCAAAATTGACCAGGACTCAGACCTGAGCCTGACCAGGGCCGAATGGGACTCGGATCCGCCCCCGACCACAACCGATTGGGTCTCGCACATGACTTTGGCTAAATTGACCAGGAAGTGTATTCTCGTGCTCTCTTTTAAAATACACTTTGCTTATTCGTAATTACAAAGCATCCGGCATGCATATACAACACCGCAATCACACTCGCATATTTTGCAGGAAATGCACTTTTATAGTTGAAAATGTTATTTTCTCTCACAAAATGTCTCACAAAAAAGGATTTGCTAATTACTGTCATTCAGATCTGGATATTTTAAAATGAGCACAGATTTCATTTCTTCCAATTATAATTAAGAACTCAAATAAAAGTTTATTGGAAACCTTTTTTAAAGAGACATTATGACAAATAAGACACAGACAATGACGAATATTCCAGAAAGACTCACAAAATGATATATTAAAAGGTCAGCAGGCATTTGTGTAATACTGTACAGACACACACCTAGGAGTGGCTTTACACAGAATACGTGAAACATAATCGTTTAGACACATCATATTTAAACACACAACAGACCCAGGTATTTCAGTCTTAAATCCAGTCTTGGTTCAATCAGTTAAGAGTCCGTTTGAATAATTGCAAACCTGATAAAACTTCAGATAACTTCTGAGTGGTTGTTTCCACTGGATGTCCCATGAGCCGTGGGTGTTGGGTGGCCTGGTGGAGGCCATCGCTCGTAAAACTTGCTGAAAAAGAGCGGATCAGTGAAGGGCCCACCGTACACAATAGCTTGCAACGAATAAACAAGTGCCACCACCAGGCAGGAGATCAAAAAGAATGGCAGGAAGGGGCGAAAATGGGTCCAGGCTACACCTAACATGTAAGTCAGTCCACCTGTATCACGGTAATGGGTGGTGCATCGGGTGGAGGACGCTGGGGGCAGACCAGATGGAGAGCCATCCTCAGACGAAGAAGGATCCTCAGTATCCATGCAAGAGACGTCTGAGAAAACTGTCGAGTTAAACGCGTAGGTCTTTCAAGTGGCAAAATTCCACTCAGACCTGTTTGTCGTGTTTCGTCTGGTTAACATCCATCATCTCCACCCAACAGTGGTTTCGCTTAAGTGTGTCTCGAGCGTCTTCAGGTGTCTGTTTTGGTCCCAGTATGAACCTTTTAATGGGATTTACAGTCTGTGCAGAGACGTCTCCTGTCCTCTTCCTTCATATTTGAAGGTCTGTAGCTAAAGTCTCAACATGATTGAGATTTGAACTCCACCACACTCACACGATCCATGACTCAGACATATCTGATACCAAGAAAGGATGATCCAGTGTCAACCTGATAAGCCCCTTAATATATATTTAGAAGTAAATGACAGCAACATGTGGAAGAAAGCAAGAAGGAATGCGAGGCATTCAGTGTACTCACTTTGACCAAGTGACCAAGCACACGTGTCCTCATTTATTTTTTCAATACACAAATTTGGCCTGTCGCACAAACACAGGATCTCTCATGTCCCTGCTGCCTTTAAATATTTTCTACAGGAGGAACCGAGGTCAGTGCGACTCTAGTGTTGGAATGCCGTGAAGTCAACGCTGTAACTAGATCTGAACGTGTTTTTCTGAAGTGCTTAAGTGAATGAAAATAGTCACACCAGCTACTATAATCAATAAACAGTGTACGTGTGCAGGGGTGCAACTTATTTATGTACCAAAGTTATGCATTACAGTTACTGACTAGTGAAAAACAGCATTACTTATTACATATGTTACTCATGTTATGAGCAAAAAGTATATCTACTAAATCATTAATGAGTAATGAACAAAACGTTTAAAAAATAATAATTAGTAAAATACTCCTTGGTACTTTGTGCAAGAAGAAACTAGTCATTTTTTAACAAAATACTGCTTTGTCAGATTATTTTTAAATATCCCTTGATCAGCTGTTGTACATAATTTGGTTAGGCACAAACTGCAGGTTCTGAGTTAGGTTACTACCCCGACACTTCCAAAAAATATGCTATTACTTTGTATACATGGTGATTAAAGGGCCACACCACTGGATTGATATTGTGCTATGGCCACTGGTACTGTACTGGTTTATACTCACATGACTGATAAAAAAAACCTGGTTGTACACAATAAACCAAAAACACTGAAAAGGAAATTTCAACCAAACTGTACGACAAGAGGGGGTTCATGAGGTTGAAATATCGAATTTGTCAAAGTAAAATTTCTTTCTATAGCGCTACAATGGAACATTGTCTCTAAGCAGCTTTACAATCTTATATTATCATAAAAGGCCAATCCCAAATGATGAAGCCTAGGGCGACAGTGGAAAGGAAAAACTCCCTGAAAGTAGTAGGAAGAAACCTTGGGAGGACGAAGACTCAAACAGGGACCCGTCCTCCATAGGTGGCCTAGATGGTAATTAGGTAAATACTAATGCCAGAGTTTTTAATTGCTTGTTCCTCGGATGTCCCTACTTAAGAGTAGGGAGGAAAAAAATACAAATAAATCTTGAGCACTTTTCAATTTCTCAAGGACTATGTGCAATCAATACAAGGAAGGAGGAAGAAATATTTTTTTTTTTTGTTTAAAAATAAAATGTATTTAATCTACAATTAAATTAAAGTCAATTTGTAAAAAATTGAATGTACAGAACAATATTGTTGGCTCTCCACCGGAGGGCAGAAAAAGCTAAAAAAAACAAAAACAAAACAAAAAAATGTTAATTTCAACCATCAGTACTGTGGCGGATCCGCGAAATACCCAAAAAAAAAACGTTTTTTTGTATTCTTCAAATATGATCGTCGGCGGATTCGCGAAACAAGCAATAAAAAAAGTCTGGCCTAAAGTATGTGGAATGTGGAATTTTTTGCTACTTCACACAAGTACAATAAACTATAACTTTCATTTCAAAAAACAAAATATATCAAATATTTGTTTTAAAATGTGGTGGCTAATGTTAGAGTTAGCATAAAGTGTAGCATTAATTAGCTACAGTAACAGGTCAATACAAAGTCCCACCATGTTAGAAAGACGAGAGCACGCCCTGTGTTGGACTGTCTTGTCCCGGAATGTTCCTCACCTTGAATACAGGACATATTCTTAATCTTAAAACTTATCCTTCATATAAACTGTTAAGTTTCAGTTCGGTTTCTGTAAAGAACCAGGAATGTATCTGCCACAATTCCTGTTTAAACTCCAACTCCCATAATGCACGAACGAACAAGCGCACGTCCCGTTTTCCACGAATCATGAACTGTTTTCATGTGCCGCCTCAGATGGTTCCTAATCTGAGTCTTATGTAACATTACCTTTATAGAACTGTTTCATCGGTTGTCATTACTGATAATGACTCGATCAGAGAAGCAGCAGCAGATAAGTGGAACATGGTTACAACCACTCGCCTCAGGTGCCAGGCTTCAGAGAAACCTAGTTTCAAATCTGAGAGCTCAGATGTGACCTTCTCACGTCGGCCCGAGCTGAGAAGAAGGGAATGAGTATGTCATTTTGTATGGAATTAGGTAAAGCAGAATCTCAATAGTGCCCCAGTGCCCCAAGACTTGTGTGTGAGGGGGACACCAAGGATGGGATGAGGCTTTGGGTGGTAGGTTAGTGGTTAGGTTAGACTGTGGTAGCCTAGTGGTTAAGACACTGGACCCTAGACCTGATTGTCCACGGTTCAAACCCCAACTCTGCCAAGCTGCCACAGTTTGGTCCTTAAGCAAGGCCCTTAACCCACAATTGCTTGGATTGTAAGACTGTAGGAGTTGTAAGTCGCTCTAGATAAGGG
>JAVSBV010000137.1:0-16903 GCA_033117975.1 Parotocinclus spilosoma | reverse complement strand
AATTTAGTAAGAACTTGTTTTTTACAGTATTATTAATTCGCATGCTGAGTACCTATACATTGTGTTGTAGATCGTTTTGAAAAAACTTGTTTGCAAATTTATTTTTTACTAAGCAACAGTAGTTCGCTATACGTGTAAATCGTACAATAAAGGTTTAACAAACATTTAATATGTTACATAGCACGTCCCATCTTGTAACATAGGGCATGTTCATTTAATCGTTCGTTTAAACCAGCCGGTTATTAAGACCAAACGATCGCGTCCTGATATGGTCCCTGGATGTGGTAACTGGATTCGACTGAATTTTAATATAATTCCACTTTGAAAGTATGAAATGGGTTTTTTGAAACAAACAAAAGACCACAAACAATGTTTATTACTTTCTGTGCTAGTATAGAATAATGAACATCATACCTTGAGCCACCATGTTAGACTGATAATGGTCGGATTTTTCAAGGGTTCGAAAATGAACCCTCTTGCTGGCTTGGCTCTCCCCATGGAGTCCGATGGCCTGCACCTGAATAATGTAATCTGTGTTTTCATCCAGGTCCCACAGCACACACGCATGGCTGGTGGTGTTAATTTCCCTGATGAACCGCTGCATCAGGCCATCCTGTCTCTAAGACAAGCAAGACGAAACACACTCATCACGTACACACCCAAGTCACAAAGCTGGTACAAATGAGTTTGTAGTAGAAGAGGAGTGCACAGGTAATGGGGCTTAAACAGCATGGTCTTCTCAAGTGATATGATGGATTGCTTTGGGCTAGAAGTAATTTTAAGAACGGTGCTGTACCTGCTGAGAGACGGCGTAGCCGATTACCGTCTCTCCCTCTGGGATATTCCAGGAGATGGTGGCTGAGTGCGCTCTCAGGTGACTGACAGAGACATTGACAGGAGCGGCAGGACGGTCTGTTGAGGCCATGAATACAAATCAATTCTACATAATTCTGTCAAAAAGCAAATTGATGCATAATAAACCATCAGCATTATACAATTTTCTAACACAACTACAAACTCAGGTGCGAGAGTGGCTCGCTCACTAGCCCACCATCGTGGTGACCAGATTCGAGTCCTGGCAGTGCCTTCCAGGAAGATCAGGCACACCGGCACAACTGACCTGAGTGAGATTAGGTCAGTCAGGTATCATTCCATGCTGGACCTCTGTTCTCCAGGATAAACGCTGAACCCCCCTCTAAGCCGGACCAGGAAAAGCAGGGTTAAAACATATTAAAAAATCAAAAGAGTACATAAAACTCTCTGGATTTATATGTATTGTGCTTTTAATTATATCAAATAACATTATTAGAGTGGTTAAGCCTCTGTGTTTCTGGGGCTGACTAATAGGTCAATACATTCTGATTTAATTAATAAGCAAGGATTCCTGTATTTAAGTATAACTCTCCTGGGTTATTATGTTAATGCATTCTGAGTTCCTCTTCTGCAGCTGGATGGGCTGGACACTGGCGGCGTAACCCTGAGTCATATTTACTCAACTCATCCGCCATAATAACACTGCAGCACAGGTGCTGTATTTATTAAAAGATACACGTCTTTATACCCATAGCGCTTGCACAGACCCCGCAATTTCCATAGTCAAAAAAGGTGCTTGTGCAATAAAAACATAATATAATATCATTGTATATAATTATCATAATTTATACTGTTTGTGCTGCATAAATAATACTTACTCTTTAGTTTTCTATTATTCTAAATATCATAATTTGACCATACATCATTTATAATTTATTTATTTCAGATTTATTGGAGATCATAGATCAGCAATAACATTAAGATCACCTCCTTGTTTCCACTTAAAATATAGAAGCACTTTGTCATTAAACAATTACGAACTGTTTACCTTATTTTACTATATTTATTTGTTAGCCCATTTCACTCTGTTTACAGATCAGGTACTGTTGTGGATCATTCTTAGCACTGCAGTATCACTGGTCTGGTGGTGGTGTGTTAATGTGTGTTGCTCTGGTACGAGTGTTTTGTGACCCTGCAATGTCACAGCTAGACTATGACAGTGAATAGTCCACCAACCAAGAAATTCATCTAACAATAATAATAATTCAACGTCCTGTGAGCCCTTATATACTGTAATAGTTGAGGAAGATGGAAGCTAACAGCAGCAACAGATGAGATACTGTCTCTAGATACAGTACAGTATATACATGCATAAACACACCTACAGTTACTGATCACTTTATTAGGTACATTTCCTTGTTCTACTCTCCCTGCCCATTTGATTAGTTCTAATTACCATATAGAAGCACTTCTGCAATTACAGAATGTAGTTAATTTGTTTCTATACATACCACAAGCATTGTGTGAGCAGAGAAAATGTAATAATCAGGAACCCTCTCACCCGAGCCACACCCAAGCAACCTGTAAATCCTCTTATATCCTTTCTGGGAAGAGCTACAGGAGTATCCGTACAAGAACAAGTCCAGTCAGGAGCAGCTTCTACCCATTACTTACATCTCTGTTACAACTCCTGATGTCACTTTTAACGTTATCTACCCAATGAACAGCACTTTCTATAACAGCAAAACTACTGCCCACATTACAAACACTGGACTACTTAAAACTATTAATACTTCACTATTTACCTTACACTGTATGCTAATTATTGTACACTTTTATACTGTGTATATTCTGAGAACAGTTATATATTATATTAGCAATATCCTTTTAAATTCCTAATATGTTCTGTATATAGACCCACACTTGTATTATACACTAGTCGCAAAAATTATACATTGTGTTGTAGATCGTTTCAAAAAACTTGTTTGAAAATTTATTATTCAATGAACAAAGTTCGTAAGCAACAGTAGTTCTTGTTTGTACGTTCGCTAGACGTGTAAATCGCACAATAAAGGTTTAATAAACATTTAATATGTTACATAGCACGTCTCGTCTTGTAATATAGGGCATGTTCGTTTAATCGGTTCGACTGTATATGGTACATGAATCCTTGTGAGCACAAGGGAGTACAGACATTTGAGACAGTGCCTGACAAATACTACGCACAGGATTTTCATTTTTTGTGAGTAGCCACAAAAGACTTTAAGAACTTTTTCCCTTGCTTGCTTCAAGAAATTAAGGCTGCAGATTGTTTAGCAGTCAACTGTGTCAGTGGTCTATTGGGCAGTCAAATTCTTATAGTCCCAAAACATTTTTTATGTACTCTTTTTTATTTTATTCACGCTTAATTAAATCCGGGGTTACTGTAACCGTTGTCACTTTGAGTTTGTGTTATGCTGTATAGCCATGTAGTTATGCTTATTGATTAATTCAGAAACTTCCCATAGACTTCCACATGGTTTCCGAGCTCTCCTCAGTACAGGAAAACACTGCAATATCTGTCCATCATTCCATCATCCATACAGGTGTGATGAATAACAATAGGTTAAAAAGCAATGCATTTTCTGAAAG
Source organism: Parotocinclus spilosoma (assembly GCA_033117975.1). Lineage (NCBI taxonomy): Eukaryota > Metazoa > Chordata > Actinopteri > Siluriformes > Loricariidae > Parotocinclus > Parotocinclus spilosoma. Next base: position 13,459 of record JAVSBV010000137.1, on the reverse strand, counting down.
CGACACCTGTTAGATCAGACATACATTTGCTATGTAACACGAGGCAACTTTTCTGCCAGCTGAATGAACAAAGCACATGCTTCTTCTCCCTTTAAACTTAACAGAGCCAAACAGAACTCATTTGGAGATTAACTGTCCGTTGATGACCTTCAACCCACCATCAATTCCCATTCCCATGTTCATTAAATCAGCAAAGCCACCTGCAGTTCACTGAAGTCATAAGTTGCACAAGCAAGAGCAGTTTGTTGTACAATATCAATGTCAGTTATTGCAATTGAATCTTTTAGTAGCCAGCACAGCTCGGGGGAGACGAATAAATCAAGCCCAGGGACAGCTAAAAAAGCAAAGTGAGAGGAGTGGTTAAAACACTATAGATAAGTTATACATCTAAGCAGGAGAATCAGCCGTAATTGATTAACAACTGGGATGTTTGCATTGCACCAGCTCTGCAAAATTTTATTACTGGAGTGTAGCAGGGAAATCACGACTCAAGAGGTGTTTCCACTGTGGCACTAGCACAAGACGGGAAACACCAGGAGTCAGTTGCCAGGCCGTACCTCATGGGCTGTGTAGCGCTCATGCTGAGACATTTGTGGTCCTGACTAAACAGCAGAACACAGAAGGTATGCAGCGGCCAGTGAAAATGGAGAGAATGAGAGAGATTAGCCTTAGTGATAAAGAGAGGCATGAGTTATACCTCTTTTGATGCAGACTTTTTTATTACCATGTTACCCCCATGCATTACCATGCCCCCCCCATTACCCCCTATTTTTTAAGTATTTTTTCCATAATCAAGCTCCAAAACTGTACAAATATGATGCTTCCTACCAATGTCTACAATCTCACTCTAACAGGCTGACCCTGAAACTGGGCCTTTACAATCCAATGATTCAGTATGTACTTATATATGGACCATGATAAATATTTGAGAGTAATACAGAAATATTAGTTAGCACAGTTACTCTAGTATGTTATCAGTGGCTCATCAATATTTAATACATTTAATACATTCATCTGAAGCCTTGATGACTGCCATACTTTCACAACTGCTTCCTATGCATTCTTGTTTTACATAATACTTTCTATTTCTAACAAAAGTGCTTTGGACCTGTTGTTACTTACATATGCCACCCAGAGCTCTCTGATTTTCTAAGCTACAATTTTTAAAAGTTTGTTCAAATCCAGGGTGGAGCGGCCTGGGTCCTTTCTGTGTGAAGTTTGTATGCCTTCAGACTGTTTCATCCCACAGTCCAGATCCATGATTACACTAAATTTGCATTGACTTGAGTGAGTGTGTGTGTGTGTGTGTGTGTGTGTGTGCACTTAATCACCAAAAAATCAGCAAAGCATTTATTAATATTCAATTCCAGTACTTTTTAACCTAACCTTTTAGGCTAATTCAGTTTTACACAAAATACAAACAAATAGATAATCATGTCTCAGTTATGGGATTATGGGATTTTCCTCTTTAAATGTACAGAGGGAATAAATTAAGTCCTATAATTTGGATGGTTGTTCCTCCTGGATCGGACTTGTTTATCCAGTATGTTGGGACCCAAGGTTTCCCAGCAGAACATCAACTGTTAGTGGTTTATGTGTTATGGTTGATAAGTTATATAGTGTATGAGTTATATGTATAACTAAGTGTATAAGTTATATAGTGCGGTATATATATGTACATCATGACTTCAATAAGCCACAAATCAGAAGAGCTAAAGATCAAGTAGCTGTACAAGTGCTGATATCTGAAGCTGATTAATTATGTTTTGCCTGTATTTACACATTAGACTTTATATAAGTAGAGTTAAGAACAAAAAAAACATGTGACCAAGATATGTAAGAAAATAAACCACAAGAAAGTATGTAGCATAGGTGCCCTAATAAAGGCACAGCATATGATGCTTTCTGGAAGGCACTGCCATGACTCAAATCCGAGTCACTACGGTGATACACGGTTACACTGGTTACACTGCTGTGCCACCCATCTGCTCTTCCTGTATCATATACATAATAACATTACATGATGATATGAATGTGCAGTTTTTTCACAAATACGTTTACTTACAGAGTGACTATCTTTGTCATCTTAGATGATTTTGTAGTGCATTCAAGATGCAAGAAGCACTGTATCTTGTGTTAAGGCAGGGTCAAGACATATCTTGAGTAATAAATAATTGTATGAGTGTACTTTTCATGTCTTAATGCAGCCTGACAGTGAAATGTACATCCACTGGAGGAACACTGCAGCTCAGAGCACTGCATCATAAAAAGGGGAAAGCCTCTCTGCATTTAATATTTGAAGGCTAAAACCAAGAGTCAAACAGACATGTTTCTTTAAAGTTAGGAAGAAGGGTTGGAGAGAACTGAAGGTACAAATGAGCAGTTGGGAACCGTTACAGATATTGAGATAAGTGTACCTGTGAATAGCTGCAAAGAGGTCCTCTGTGGTGCGGGGCCGCGTGGGAGTCACCATGTCTCGAAAGACGTCACCGTTAATGCTTGGTGTCCGTGGTGAGTCTGCAACACCGGACTCAAACACTTCACCTGACAGACAGACAGGAGCGTTACATTGCACAGTCCCACTTGAAAACGTGAAAAAATGAGGCTTGTAGCTCTAATGTGCTGACACCTACTCAGAAAAAAGCACAACAATCCACGCTCTCTGACACCCTGCACAAATGTACCATGCATACATTGTACACATTCCAGAGATGGCACACAGAGTTGGCTGAAACATGTTGCAGGGACATAAAGGCTGTGCTACACCGTCAGCCTGCATTTAATACCGAGTTAACCTATACATTGTCCTCTTACAGCAAACATGAGAAAACAAACAAGCTCAACGAAACTAAACAATTTATCCGATAGCACTATCAGTTTATCAACCGCAAGGTCATAGGAACAGTATACTTAAACGCTATCGGGAACTCTTTAAGCCATGTCTTACATTTCCATTGATTAATCCAGCACCCCATCAGAGTTAAGTTGCTTCGGTCCTCTTGTCCCTCTTTGCATTCATCTCCAATCTGCACTTTGCCTGAGATGATGTGGGCAAGCTCACATGCATTCTCGTTCCTCTCTCTCCCTCCCTTCCTCTAACCAGAGTCAGCGCTATACCCCTCCCCTTCTCTCTAATTCATCCTCGGGAAGGCTGCCCCACCAGATCCTCACAGTGACAAGAGAGGGAAACCAAAAATAAAGAACTAAAGACAGACAGGACAGGATGGATGGAGGAAGACAATGTAACAGACGAGGATTGGAGGAGGAGAAGAACTGATGGAAAGGGGTTGTAAAACAAGATCAATAACAAGCAAGGGAAAAAAAAGCAAAAAGGCAGTTTGAACATATATCACGCGTAAAGAGCTGGAAAAAGAGACGAATGGCGCACAAGAGGAACAGGAAGTTGTAATTCAAATGGCTTGTGCAGCAGAGATTCACCAGACTGTCTGTGGGCATAAGCCTTGGTTATTCAGGCAAAGAAAATGACCAAATTGCTCACATGTGCACTGACGTTGGTAGTTCCCAGAGTTTAGATTATAATCAGAAATAAAGGACACCCCAACTGATGCTTAGTCACAATTCTACCAGCTACAATGCGATTATAAAGAATTATCGATGCATCTTTTTTTTTCTAACAGGGATTGCGTGACAGATTTGGTCTCATTGTAGACTGTGGGGTCGTTGTGTCAGAAACACAGAAAAAATACCGGGAAATTCCACGTGCATCTGGATGCTACAATTAAAGATGATTTTAAATAAATTAGGGCTACTTACTGTTTTGTGCACTGTGTGTGTTTTACATACACATATACACACTAGGGATACTTTAGAGACACAAATTAACCTCGCACATGTCTTTGTACTGTGGGAGAAAACCAGAGTAAACCCACACTGAGGGGACATGCAGACATCATACAGAAAGGACCCAGGACACTCCACCCTGGGGGTTAAAGTGCGACTGAAAACAGACGCATATCCCTGGCGATAAAAGCTGCGATTTTGTAAATTGCTTCGCCCTTTCCAAGCCTAAATGCATCCACAGACTGTTCGGTTGGTGCTGCATTTCCGCTTTTCTGTGTTCATTTGTCTGCACTGCGTTATTGGGCTGCTGCACGTTGGCACGTTGGGTAGCACTGCCGCCTCATTGCAAGAGTCTCGGGTGTCCTTTCTGTATGGAGTTTGCAGGGCCTCCGCATGTCTGGTTGGGTTTGCTCTAGGTACTCTGGTTTCCTTCCACAGTCCAATGACATGAATGTTAGGTTAATTGATTATACTAAATTGGCATTGCCTTGGGCATGTGTAGATAGATATAGCCTTGGGTTCCTGAAATGGGCACTGATGCTGATAGCAACATTACATAAATCAAATAAACAAACATTTAACAATTAACATTACAAAATCTTTTTTGACTGCCAAATAATCAAATCAAATAATCGATTTGTCCCCAACCCCTATTACAATGGGATATCATGAACTTTGAGGGAATAAGCCAGCACGGCCTGTGATTGTTCTCTTGCACTTCAGTTGTTTGTAATACACTGCCTTTCAAACATTTCTTTCACTACGTTCATCATGAGATTAGCAAATCAGTCTGCCAAGCTCTAGCGTGTTCAGGATTAATGCAACCCAAGTAATAAAACATGCAAGACCCTGTCACCCAGTTTTACAAATGACCCCATGTACTGAGAGCAAAATTAGGAACATTTCACTCACCATTTTCATCATCTTTGGAGCTAACAGATCCTGCCGTTGTACTTGCATCTTCATGTTCACTTTCGTCTTCTTCCCCTTCTCCATCTGAACTGTCCAACGCCTCGACAGCTGCTTTCTGAACACGATCGTTTGTAGGTGTACTTATTTCAGATTTGTTGTTCTCAGGAGGAGGAGATATGGAGCTTTCTGTGTTGTCCTTCTCGTTCTCCACAACGGTCAGATAAAGGGATTCCTGTCCTGCTGTGTCATTAGCAGAATTAGTAAGTTCTATATGAAGCCCTGGTAACTCAGAAACCTGCTCAATGATCGAAGTGTACTTCTCCTCTGCAGTAGATTCAGGTGCTGCTTCAGAGACTAGGGGAAATTTGGGTTTCTTGAAGACTGCAGGTGGTTTCTTGGGTGTTGCAGTTTGTGATGATTCTGCTTCCCCTCGCTCTCTCTCCTCAACCTTAACTATGGCATTGTGTGTGGGGGCAGTTGAAAGGAAAGGAGAGGGCATTTCTTTTTCACACTTCTTGTTATTAAGTGTCTTCTCTGACATGTTGTTGTCTTTGTTGACTTTTTCATTTAGGGATGAAGCTATTAGTGTTCCATTCACAGAACAATGCATCAGAGGCTTGACTGCCGGATGCCCCAAGTTATCTTTTGTCCAGGGCTTAGTGGAAATCTGGCTGGCATCCACTTCATGGGATTTGGTACCATCCGTCACACTATTCTCTGGCCGTTTGACTGAACGTAGCTGCACACTTTGGAGAGCAAATGGGGTAATCAGTGGCATGGTGGATTTACCCAACTCTTCAGTGTGTGTGGATGCAGACCTTCGGTCTGAGTTCACCGGTTTAAGGCCATCTTTTATTCCCTTTAGGCTGTCAGCCGAAGGTACACTTGGTTTCAGAGGGGGTTGTAAAGTGGGAGCAAATAGCAGAGGTGGAGGAGGAGGGGGTAGATGAAGAGGGGGGCTACCATTAAGCTGCATGTCATGGTCATTTAACATTTCTGGAGGAGGAGGTGGTGGAAACTCCGGAGAGGAATTTATAGATATGGAGCTCGTAGATGTTTCCTGCTGTGGAGTGGTGGGCAGGGAAGGGGCTGGTGGAGGTGGAAAAGTTTGAGCTGTAGTGCACAGAGGGCTAGGGAGTGGAAGAGGTGGAGGGAAAGGTTCAGGTGTGAGGGGGGACAGAGACATTAATGAGTTATGTAGTGGTGGAGCTGGAGGTGGAATGTTATTCCTGACTGAATCGGAGGTGTTTGAAGACAACGATGTAGAAGAAGATGAAATAGATACTGAGGAAAGCAATGAGGACTTCCTTTCAGGGACGCGAGGCTTGGGTTTGCAGCCAGAGGGTGACATAGACCTCATGAAAGATGGAACAGGAGTTCCAGCTGTTGGAGTGTTGGACTGACTCGAATATCCACTTGAGGGCGATGTCAACCGATGTACCCTGTCTGGTGAGGATGTGTTGGCCTGGGCCTTTACTGACATGTCACCCTGGGTGGGATGAAGGTTTGTCTGCATGTCATTGTGAATACCTTGTCCATTTGTCATTCGACCTGGATGCCCTCCGCTCGATACAGAGTTAGTCTGTGTTAGTGACTGTGCCTGATCCCCATGTATATGAGGATAATCCATGTAATATCCCCAAGACTCGGCATAATCAGAGCGCAGGCTGCTGGTCTCACTGTGTGATGGTGTGACATGACAAATTGAATAGACGTTAGCAACTCCCGCTGTTGACACCCCACTACTTCCTGCACTTACGCTACTCTGGCTCCTAGAACGCAACATCCAGGGGTCTTCGTAGTCACTGCAAGGACTTTGAGATGATGAAGTCAACGATCCTTTGCCTTTTAACCCATTTTGCAGCGACTGCTGTAGTGTAGCTATGAGTGTCTCGTTGAGAATTGACCCATTGCTACCTTTTGCTGCATCATTTTTATTCTTAGGTTTTCGTTGCAACGAGTCCGTACGTGCTGGTGGAAGGGGAGGCTTTCTTGACTTGCGAAGGGAGATAGATCGGGAGAGTGATCTGTCACTGTAAACACTGTTACGGTCTCCTGGCTGACCGATGCATTCATACATGCTATGCCTTGTTGTCCTGTCTGAAATTCTATTGCTTTTTGGTCTAAGACCTGAGTCCAGATGCATGGAGGTATAGTAGCCATCGTTGTCCATGGAGTAGAGAGAACTGGAGTCTGTGCCCTTAGAGGAGCGCTCTAGGCTGTTATAGAGGTGATTGACGGGAGTGGAGCAGCTGGAGCTGAGCGTTCTCCTGGGCAGCACATTCTCAGGGGTGTCATAAATCCAGTGTTCTTCCGGGGATGCTGTTCCCGCAGCGATCGTGCTATGGCTATGCAAGCTGCTGTCTGACTGGCAAGTCTCCTGCATGTCCGCCTCTTCCGTCTCAGCACTTGTGGCCATACTTGTGGAGCTCTCTCCACTGACACTCGAGGCAGTCCTGAGAGGCCTTGAAAGCAGCGGCTGCCCTGGGCTGGACACAGCGTGAAGAGCGATGACTTCAGCCGAACATGACAATGTAGCATTGGGGATGAGTGATGTTGAGTATCCTGCATGAGGAGAAACTACACAGGCAGGACCAGTCCCAGTTCCCCAATCCCCTTGCGAACTCCTCACTTCCTGGGATTTGGGACGGACGGAAATACTTATCCTAGGGGCATTTCTCATGTGAACTGCAGTCTCATCAACCTTAAGTTTTCCAATCTGCCGGGGTGCTGTTGCAGTACTATCCTCTACTCTGAATGGAGTGCTGCTGTATAGAGGCTCTGTAGTCAGAGACACACGCGCACCACGAGGCAAGCTGTGGAAACGATGGGCGTCGCCGTTAAGGCGTGGAGCCATGATGTGTGCCGGAGATCCAAGGGAGCGACCGTCTGGAACTGTAGATATATTGTTGGCGGATGTAGAGATGCCAGACATCTGAGCTGCAATTCCTTGGCCCCTCTGGGCCCGTATTCTCCTCATGGATGGTGGAACAACTTTAACCTCCTCAGTCTGACAGCCAGAATCCTTTGTCTCAGAGCGCTTTAGTGTGGAACTCACACTTGCAGAACGTCCTAGTGTTGAATAGTGTCCAGGAATAAACATGGACTGTGGTCGGAGCTCCCCTCCTCTTCCTTTTGCTGCTGTGGAGCAAAGGGTAACGACAGACAATCATGAGCATTGCAACAGCTGTCATCTCCCCCCATTCCTTCCTTGACTCAGGATGACTTCCTGACATCTGCTGTCAATCAGAGTGAGGAATGCTTACAGAGATCACTAATTCATTTGTTTAGCTAAAACCCCCATTTCATGTTTTAATAACATCTAAAAACTCTAATATGGACCCATATTATACTGTGCAGCCCTGAAATTCACAGTATTACTGAAGGCATAGTATCACTCATGCAAATTATTATCACACCAACACCTTACCGTAACCTTCACCTCAGCAAAGCCTAAAGCCTTAACATAAATCAAATATTTTTCTGGATTTCCAAAAGGAAGTTTATAGTTGTACTTACAAAAACAACAGCAAAATCCAATTTGTCTTGCGGAGATGAGCAAAATTACCGTAAAGTAAAAAAAAATCTTTCTACTATTTGGGGGGTGTATGTTCATCACAATGATATAAAAGCATGACTGCCCCTGCCAAACACTAGGTTTCAACCAGGGGTGTGCGATATTGACAAAAACATATACGATTTTGTTGATAACGATAACTAGACTGTATTTTGCAAGGCTTCAAGTCTGAGAAATTGGGAAATGCTTTGTTTTTGAATTAAAAAACTAAAACAATTATTGTCATGACCATGGCTTTTGCTCATCATATTTTGGTCATATATTGGTCATAATTTCCGCCACGGGACTCGCTACGTCACACACAGCCAAGTTCCTATTTGGCATGGCAATGTGAGACTAATGTACTACATATCACTTTCCCAGTGATTCAAAATTCTAAATTCAGAATATGGTTTTTGCTGAATGTGTTTTTATGTTTATTATGGGATTCCCATCAAAATTTCAAAATATCATAAGCAGGGCCATCAAGCAAGTGGGCTCCTGATGTTTGTCACAAGCCTCACATTCTGCATGATGGTTAGTTTGAAGATGGTTAAAATAAGTTAGTAGCTGAGGTGTTGTGAATGGCGACCGATTCCCAATTAAATTTGCAGACTGCCGTGTTTTTAGCAAAATCCATTATTAAAAAGCCTAACTACCTCAATGCAAGTTAGAAAGAGCCATGCTGAGCAATTAAATTTAACAACATAGATTGTGAAGCTGGTGGTGTCTGTATTTTGTCTCCTGGTGCAGGTTGTTCACTCATTTTTAACTTCACAGTGAATATGTGAACTCTTAAGAATTGTTTGAGTGTTTAATGCAAAGCGAGTGAGTCGATAATGCAACCCACTAGTTTCCACAAGTGCACACACCAATACACCAGTCAAGTCCATGACTAAATGAAGAAGGATTTAATGGTAAGAACAGCAGGTGAAGATGGTTAAAGGACTGCACAACAAGATGCACATTGCTGTATATTCTTTATAATGTATAATGCCCATGACAAAGCAGCATGCGTGGCATTAAACACTCTTACAGTGTATCACGTTTTTAATGCATTTCTTCAGTAACATATTGTTCATTGCTACATTAATACACCAGAAAGTATACAACCCTGTCCTGCTGTTTCCTTTCCTCCGCCCGCTTGCACATCCCTTAGCTATAGGGCTCCCATCCCCCTTCCTGCCTATTACACCACCAGACAAATATGACATGGTATGCCAGAGGAATTTGGAAGTGGGATTAAACTGAGGCTTCAGTGGGCTTTAGAGCACTATGTGACATGTCGTCTTCATTACAACAGCCAAGTATTATCACACAGATACACAAACAGGAAACGAGCAACGTTCGAACCAGGGGTCAAAACCCAGGCGACAGAAAGAAATCAGATTAGATGTGAAAGCAGGTCCTGGATGCCGAGCTTGCGTTACAGGAGGAAAAGATTCAAAAGTAATTATGGCATGACAGTTCAAATAAACAGGGGGAAATAATAGAGTTGTAATGGATGATAAGGTCTTCAGAGACCTGAGAATGGGCATGCTGGGAGTCTCACATAAGTGCAACACAGAACTGAGATGGAATATTCTGATTAAAGAATCAGAAATTTGGTTCAATGGTGAAGCATACAGAAACAGAGCAAGAGTTTGACATTGGGTTCTACACTAGACTACGGCAAGAAACTAGATGGTGGCAGGCAGGGCAAGAACAGCAGCAGTAAAAGCTGGCAGAGCCATACCATACCTAGTTCCTCTTGTACGATGTCAGGCAAACCTGAAATAGTCTTTCTCCGTTTGACTTTCTTGGGCTGATGGGATAGTGTGTCCCTGTTTTTTAGAGAGCGGCGGGTGCTGGCCTGACGGTCAAATGTTACCCCTGACGACCAGGTGAGGAGGGCAAGTGTGGAGAGCAGACAGGCAGTTAGTGACAGGCATGCATTCCTCATGCAGAATACACATAGATAAATACTTATAAATGAACTTCCATGGTGTGTAAGGACAGTTATAACAAAAACGTAAAAAATGTTAACTAAAATCAGAGACCAACTTTCTTTATAAGATGGAACACTCGGTAAAATGGAATAAAAACATCTGTGGTTTGTTCATTCTCTTGAACCTTTTTTAACTGTCAAAAGTAGAAAGAATTTCTATTTTTATTTTTCTATTTCTAGATTTCCAATGGTTTCACTGACCAACTTAAATAGTAATGTATGAATATAAATTTGACAGAATTTGCATAATTTGCCCAACACTCTCAAAAAAGTTTTTTAAAGTCCACTTCTAGTTTAGTTAATTATATAATTTAGTCTATTTAGTCTGGAATTCCTGAATCGTTTCACAACATTATACACATTGTGGAATCTTATAAGACAAATGGATTAGTTCATAAACTTATTTTGCCCAATTTTAATCTTTTGAATGAGTTACATGGATCAAATTAAAAAATGTGTTAATATTTACAAAATACAATCAAGTTGGCCTGCCAAAATATTAAAAGTAATATATTTACACCTTTGTCAGTTAATAATCTGTTTGAGAGAATGAACAAATCTTGTTTTGATTTCTTTTTACAAAATGTTTCAACTTTTACAAGAGTTAAATTTTGTGTTATTTAATATGAAATTAGAAAAATTGAGAACCAAAACTTCTGAATATTGTCAACGGAAATAAAGTACTGTGAAATGTAAAACGAAGTACAATCCCAAATCAGAAAGATTGGTGACAGTATTGAAAATAAATGTCTTGGTAAATTCAGTGTCAAAGCTTGCATATTTTAAGTGGTACTAGAAGACATGGCAAAGTGCTACATGCTTTACCGTCCCAACTTTTCCTGATTTGGGGTTGTATGACAAAAACAAGGTGAAAGTAGTACATGTGCACCAATGCTGATGTGTTTGTGAGGGTTATTTAGTGCTGGACTGCGGGTAGTTAATTCATTCTGGAGTTCTCACTCAAACATAATGTTTACATAAAAAGTTACTTGGAGAAACATAAAGCCACGTTTTCTCATATTCTGCTGTTACTATGTTAGTTCATGCAGACATGCTGAGACCCCAAATTGCTGAAATGTACTAAAACTTGTGATCTGATATCATAGTGATCTGGGTATTACAAATGCTTACTAAAACAGTCTCCGCTGAGTGTGTGCAATATGTTACGTTAAAGGTCTAACCTGTGACATCGATAGGGACTATATCTGTGAGAATTGCCTGAGCTTGTTGTCTCATCTTCTCTTCAGGTGTGGGCAGTGGCATGGGCTTGAGTCGTGGAGCCTGCCCATCGACCTCTTCCCCTTCCCCTTGTACTGTGCTGTTTGTGCTCATGGCGTTGGCGCTCTTTTCCTCTTCTGCAGTGGAGGGAACCGACTGGTGGAGAAAAAAAAACGGCAAGAGTCAGGTGGAAGGTGTCAGACCAGGAAGGGTGTACACATTCATCAGGTATTGAGTCACTACATGACATTACTGAATGTTGCTCTTGGATGGTGGACCATTCTCAGAATAACAGTGATACTGATCTGGTATGCACTGCACTGAATGAATCTGAATACCTCTGTGTGGCTTCTGGATTGAGAGTAGTCTTTTAACCAAAGAGGTCTAACCAGCCACATCCTTTCATCAGAAGCTGACTGACAAAGCGCTAGATAACAATTAATACATAATGCCTGGGAAAGATGGCCTGTTGTGTTTAATGCATAAATTAATAAATTTTTTCCACTGAATTGAACGGTGGCGTTTGGAATATATACATATACAGGTTGAGTCAAAAGCCACAGGACATGTTGTGTGCTGCCAAAACTATTGTTGAGTTTTTTTTGTCGGTAGCAGTCTTTGCAGGGCTTTGGGTGCCCACTACATGGCTTGTCGTCCACAGTCCCTGTTTCTCTGAATTTGGCTATGAGACATGCAACAGTTCTGTGTGAAATTGGTTTAATTTCTGGGTGTCAGGTATTGAAGTCTATGATACGGCAGCTCCATTTCCTAACAACAACAGTTTCGACATTTCTGTGTTGATAAACTTTTGAACTACAAGAGATATTGCAAATCTGATTGCATAAATCGATTTTAAGAGAATTTTTTCTATAGGCTACATGACCACATATATATATATATATATATAACTGTGAGTGTATAACTGCTAACTGCTATACACAGTAACAATAAAGTAATACTACTGTAGGTTTGACTCTTAGACATGACAAAAATGGGCCTGACTCCACCATCAAGCACACAACAAATATGACTAATGTGCTAAGCTAAGTAACGGGACTGTGGTAGCCTAGCAGTTAAGGTACTGGACTCTGGACCTAATGGTCCAGGGTTCAAATGCCACCTCTGCCAAGCTGCCACAGTTGGGTCCTTAAGTAAGGCCCTTAACCCACCATTGCTTGAATTGCAAGACTTTATGAGTTGTAAGTCGCTCTGGATAAGGGCGTCTGCTAAATGCCGTAAATGTATGTGAATGTAGATGTAAGGTGTGAGTATGTCTACAGATTTCCAACTCACAGAAAAAAAAGACAAAACTGTCAAGAGTAATAAAGAAAGAGGGTAAGGGACAAAGAATGAAATCCAAAGGTTGTTTTTGACTACACAAAGAACAAGAAAGTTGGAAGTGTCCTTTTTGTAAGTTCTCTTGGCATCTATTTGAGTCTGTTTAATAGATAAGCTTCCCAAAAGTAAGTCCACTACAGCAGCAATGCGAATACTAAATGTACATTTCAAAAAAACTTCTGTGTCTTTCAAGTCAAAAGTGGAGAGTGTTTCAGGCACTCATACCATCTCACCTTATCGTCAATATCATCCTCTTCCTCATCATCCTGCTGGCTGCTTTGGGAGTGAGCAGAGCCTGAAAAGGTTGGGCCCTGGGAGTAGTACTGGGAACTGCGGAAGCCATCCTTCCTCAGCTTATCACATTCTGAAAAACAGACATGACAAACAGCCACCTGGTCAGGACAGAGGGTTCCACTCATTTGTGCCAAAGCAACATGACAACGGCCTGCAGATATGTTAACTGAGCTCCCTCTAGTGGTAAAATTAAGCATTCTGTACTAAATCATAGGGGCAGTGATAAACATTTGTAAGCACTTGTAAAATAACATTTCTCACACCTACTACTGTGGGTTGGCTTGTGTGTGTGTGTGTGTGTGTGTGTGTGTGTGTGTGTGTGTGTGTGTGTGTGTGTGTGTGTGTGTGTGTGT
>JAVSBV010000136.1:3277-20498 GCA_033117975.1 Parotocinclus spilosoma | reverse complement strand
ACAGTGATTTAACAGGGCAGGCTCCCCTCAAAATGGGCATGGTCATGGTCGACAAAAGACGCGGAGTGCACATGTTCCGCGTCATATGCAGAGGCTGCCAGCATTGATGCAGATGTTAAAGGGGTGGGCGGGCGGGTGGTGGGGGGGTCAGCCTGTCAGTGCTCAGACTCAGATAATGACAACCAGGTGAGGAGTACAAAGACAAGTGTGTCTTACCCACTGTCAAGCATGGTGGTGGGAATGTCATGTTTTGGCACTGTGAGTGCTGCCGGTTGTGGGGAGCTACAGTTCATGGAGGACCCATGAATGCCACCATGTACTGTAACATAGTGAAGCAGAGCTTGATCCCGCAGGACGGTATTCCAACAGGATAACAACCCCAAACCTACCTTCAGGCCGACCACTGCATGTCTCCAGACCTAAACCGTATTGAGCATCTTTGGAGAAACACAAGGTCTCTAACATCCACCGTAATGTCGTCATGGAGAAGTAAAAGAATATTCCATTGGCAGCCTGTGAAGCTCTACTAAACTCCATGCAAGTTAAGGCAGTGCTGGGAAATAATGGTGGCCACTCAAAATATTGACAATGTGGCCATTTTCACAGGGGTGCACTCACCTTTGTTGCCAGAGGTTTAAACATTATGCCAGAGTTATTTTGAGAGCACAGCAAATTTACAAGTTTTCCAAGCTGTGGACTGATTACTTTACATTTTATGAAAATGTCGTATCTTTAGTGTTGCTCCATGAAAAAATATAATAAAATATTATGATAAAATACAAAAAATGTGAGGGGTGTAATTGCTTTTGTGAGATACTGTGTAGACGCTGCTTAAATATTCAAAATGAATATGAAGTGTTAAAAAAAAAAAGAATTTGATTTTTTTCAGTAAACAAGATAATCAGAAAAGCAAATAAAGTCAAAGAAAGTTGTTTGATCATGCAAATGAGATACAAACTCACCAATGGTGATATATTTATGGGGTGAACAAAAGCCACATTGACTGTTCAGTAGGGTGTATGGTCACCCAAGAGTGCCAAGACACACTGACAGTGATGGGGCATGGACTGGATCAGATTTATTGTACGATTTACACGTATAGCGACCGTACAAACAAGAACTACTGTTGTTTACGAACTTTGTTCATTGAAAAAGAAATTTGCAAACAAGTTTTTTAAAACAATCTACAACACAATGTATAGGTTCTCGGCATGTGAAGCATTAAACTGTAAAAAACTAATTCTTACTAAATTCCAGTCAACGTTTAAAGAACTTAGCCAGTGTGATCTGACGCGCTTTTGCTGTGGCTAAGTGGCGACTTGTGGTCTTTTTTGTAGTAAATGGAAATGTTAGGCAAAGACCTGTAGGTGGTAGTAGAGGGCTGGGGAAAAACTCTGGAGTTTTCGGGTAGTGATGCCAGAGACGAAGAGTTTCTTCACGAATATTTCATACCTTAAACGTGCTTTGGTACGATTAAGCGGAATTTTGGTCCAAATAAGCAAATAACATTACACATATATTATAGGATTTGTTTCGGTACTTTAGGATTTGGTCCGAATAAGCGGCTGGTCCGATTAACCGATGGTCCTATTAACCGGAATCGACTGTATTTATTTGCAACACTAACAAGAGCTTTTATTTCCTGTAAATGGCAACAGTTCAAAATAAAAAAGATGATGCTTCGTTTTCCAACCTCCATTAAATAAAGTCTGTTTCATCTAATAACCTAATTAGTAACGTATTAATTAGATTTAAATGTGTCTGTGTTGGAATTCATCAGATACTGGAATGGAATTACTGCTGTACATACAGATATGTCGTTTTTTTTTTTTTTTATCTGGAGTGATCTCTTAATTTTTCCACACCTGTATATATTTCTAGTTGACACTGACTTGGGCTCTGCCTTGACCAGAGTTCTGGTTCCATCTGTCCCAGGATTCTGCTAATTGAAGCACATGAAAGCACCCCTGGTCCGGTACATGCCACAGATCCAGCCATCATGTGCTAAATGCATTTTAAGTAGGATACCTTTACAGTAAATTTGCAGATCACTATTTGTTAAAATAATTGTTAAGCCTGGATCCAATAATTTAATCTAGAACTCAATCATGTTTACAGTACTGGAGCAGCTTTTCCAAAAAATGATTTTAATTTCTTACTTGGCATAAGCCTTCTCAAGCAGAGCGCTCCAGAACTCGCTACTAGATTTTGAATGGCAGTAGATCAGTTTCCCGTTGATTGTGGGCAAACGGTCATCCACAACCACTGCTGTCCACTGCCCAAAGATCCAGAATCGAAAGTGGAAGATTCCTGCATAGCGCTCGGGATGTTTGGGATCCCATTCCTGCTCTTTCCAGTTGGGAATCACCTGGTAAACAGAAAAGAACGCTCAGCCTGGACACAGGTTGGTTTTCTCAATAACCCTGATGTGGGATTTAGTGGGAAAGCAAAAGTAAAAGTACTGATTAGAAGAAAATACCTACTATTGTAATGAATAAAGATGTTATAAAGTAAACACTTCTGTTTAAACACTCTTTAGTGAGGAAGGTAGACAGTAGTGATGTAATGTTTCACAAAATATACTGCCTACAAAAAATAGGGGCTACTTCAAAGTGAAATGTTATTTCATAATATTATTATTCTATAACAACAATTTTTAAAAGCCATCATTTTTAAGACACGTTCAATGGTTTGTGGTGTTTATGATGATGCAATGAACCTGTGGTTTTATACTGTTTTTAGACCATGACAGAATACAATAGTGGCCAAACACAAGTCTAACAAACCACTGAAATGCATTAATGTACTGGGACCATTAACAGGTGTTTGTGTACTGCTGGTGGTTCCATGAGCTGAGCATTTAACCCTTTATTGATTTGATTATATGATGTAGAACTGTATTCTGCAAGCACCTCCGCCAACTCCCAAAAGATCCACAATTGAGGAAACACAAATAACAGACAATGGCTTTGGTAATGTGTCATTTAATAAAAAAAACTATTTGCTTAACTTTAGGTGTCAATGCAACTCAAATATAATCTTATTCCTAATATGAATGCAAAGCTTTTTGAAACATTTCACATGAATATTCAAAATGCAAAATTGTGTCTTGTTTATATATCAATGTAAAGCTGCTTTGCCATGGTAGCTGTTATTTAAAAAATAACTACTGATATCCTAAAAAAAGCATATTCAATTCAATTCAATACCATTTTATTTGTATAACGCTTTGGGTTTTTTTCTTTTTTTTTGTATAGACATTGTCACAAAGCAGCTTTATATTGATATGTAAACAATTGTCACACATATTCTCATAAAACCTTTCCTTTGTTTAAACTGTACATTGGTGTTATTTAGCTCAGCTAAAGGTGAAACGTTCCTGCATTTTAAGTAGATAAGCAACGCTTCAGAGACATTTTTATAATGTCCAAACTTATAAGGTTTTGATTTTAAAGAGTTGGGAATGCAAGAATGTCTGATGTAGAAAATTTCCATTTCCAAGCTGTTGTGAGTATATCAGGTCAGAGTGTAGCTGTGTGTAATGTGGAAAATGATTAACTGAATTAAAACTAGGCCACATGTTAATGAACAATGCTAACAAACATTGGGAGGATAAGAAGCTTAAACAAACGGAGTTTGTCGTGGCAATAAATCTCGGGCGTCTCTGAATACGAGAGTGTAATTCTAAATATCAATGTGAAATTTGATCCGAGTGGATTAGTGAGAGTGTTACAGATGTAACTGATCCGACTGACCTTCTGCCATAGATCTGGTTTAAGAGCCAAACAGGAACAGGCAGCTACGAACCAGCAGTTTCCCACATCGCCCTGATTGAGGTCATGAGAACTGATGCCCTCCACAAAAAGACGAGGCTTTTCACAAACCTCCTAGATTGACATACAGAGAGACGGAGGAGAGTTCAGTTTCACGATTCTTTAGAACTTGCATAATATAACTTGTAACGAGCTCAAAGGCTGTGATATATGGTCCAAGATTTTAATAGCATCTCCCACTCCCCATCCCTCAAAATCACTGGGAAAGATGCCATTCCATAACATTGCTCTAGGGGGCCGGTGTTGCCATGTCAGGGGACGATCCCATTATCCTAACCACCTGGCTGCATATATAAGCTATACTCTGTGCAAAACCTGAAAGTACCATTCATCAGTACTCCTGTACTCCAGTACTCCTGTATCCCTCCCCTACCAGTGTCAGGATGAAGTAAACGAAAGATTTCATGCCCAGCAGGAGGCATAGGTTCTCTTAGTGTCTGTATGGGTTACCCATGTCTCTACACCTACTTGCTATAAAAGTACTTTAACTGGGTGGGTGAGATGGATGGAACAAATGGGATGCAAGATGGTATGAATGGAAATGGAGAAACCTGGTTCTGCAGCTTGTTGGCTTTTATATTAGACTGAGCAGGGACTACATTACATTGAAGAAATTGAATTATGTTAATCGGTAATGAATAATGGTATATTATTAATGGAATAATAGAATCATATTTTGACATTTATATTGAATCAAATTGCTTTCGTTGCCATTTTGTAAAACCTTGCAGCCACTCGAGGCTGATTGCTACAGCGATTTGATCAGAAATAAAGGTTTCTGAGCCTTGCATGGCTTTTTCTTTTAGTGTGAAACTATAATATACATTTCAGGAATGGCAACATTCTTTAACATAGGAAGTAGTTACGATGAACAGAGAATGAAATACATTTGGTAATTAGACGCTTTTAAGCTGTTTCTATGGGTAGGACAGTACAGTCATTGATTTATTTTATTATCCGCTTATCATAGTGAGAGTTGTGGGAGAGTGGGTACCGGTACCTAGCCAGCAGCACAGGGCACAAGACCCTAGACAAGGTGCCAATTCATCGTAATAACAGGACAATAATTTTCCCTTATTTTCTAGCAAGCCCAAAACAAAAGTACAATTTCCGATTTCCTTATCACATTGCAGGATGATCAGAGCTGAAGAATATCTCTTACCCCAGGCCGTTTCCATTCCACTCGTCCAGGCAGAGGATTTCTGTAGAATAAGGACGTGTTATTGCAAGGAAACTCCGAGTCTTCGAACAGCTTCTTATCATTCAAACACTCCTTCTTCAGGACGTCATAGTGCTGGTTCTTATAAGGAACCACAGAGGAGGACATGGTTCTGTCCTGTTCTTCCTCTTCACTACAATACTGTACTGGTGGGTCACTGTCTCGCTCCTCTCGTCCTCTGCGGCCTATAAAGAACAGCCCAGTCAGTTCTGCTGAAAGACTCAATAGACAGTGAACATGACTACAGAAAGGGCAGAGCTGGAATGCGTACTGTACCACAACAGACAATGATTTGTTTTACATTCAGTTTCACACACACACACACACACACACACACACAAAACAGCAATTTCCCCCATTGGGACCAGCAAAATGTCCCATGCCTTTGGCGATATTTGTTTCCCAAACTGTAATATAAACATCACACACCCGCTCTCTGTCTCACACACACAAACACACAAACTATGGCAAAATAACAAATAGAACTTACAGAAAGTGCAGCCGTCAGAGAGCTCCTGCAGTACCTAGTGAGTGCCACACACCCCCACCCCAACAGAGCCTGCTTTTATATGCGTGCGTGTGCCACACCCTTTTCTCTCTTTCTATCTTATACAAAGCTAACCTATTATTCAGGTGTGTGTCCTCGTGATGAAAACAAAGAAGAGTTAGCTATGTTGTGCGTGGGCGTTGCAGGGAGGAAGGTGGGGGTGATTCCTCTCCTGCTTGACAAACAGGTTTCTAAAGATTTGCATGCTTCAACACACAGCGTTTGTGTCTGTAAGTGTTTGAAAAGTTTCTGTTTTTTTACACTCAAGAAAGACTGTATCTATATCTGTAAATCTATCAATATTAAATGTTTTGGACACTGTTAGCCATTTGGTCCCCATGAAGACATACACACATGGCTTGACTTTAAACACACCTAAAAGAACAGTATGTAATTGGATAGAAGCTGTGGTGAGCATAATTAGGTACACACTTGTGTTGGGGCAAGTCTACCTATCATTGGAAGGACAAAACGTCACATTTTGCTGGTTTCCACAAGAAAGATTTAGTTCATTTTAGAACTATATCAGAGCCTAGTGCCGTAAACAAGCCATTCCACCAAATGGTTGCCATTTTCATCCCAAGGATGGTATGTGAATACAAAATCAATATAATTAACTGTAAAAAATGCATAGTGCTGCCACATCATAGTGCTTAACATCTAGCTAAAATACTGAAAAATATTGTTTGTTATCTGTCCCTGGTCTCTAACGTTACACTTTACAGCAAAATCTTATGATTCAAATCCTTCAGAAATCCTTTGTTTTGCATTGTTGTGCCACTCCATCTTGGCATATGTTAGTCATCCCCAGGTCTTCGCTCAGTCCTGTTACCTTAACATATTAAAAATCCTGAAAGT
Organism: Parotocinclus spilosoma; assembly: GCA_033117975.1. Taxonomy (NCBI): domain Eukaryota; kingdom Metazoa; phylum Chordata; class Actinopteri; order Siluriformes; family Loricariidae; genus Parotocinclus; species Parotocinclus spilosoma. The sequence goes on along the minus strand of JAVSBV010000136.1, from coordinate 14,041 downwards.
TATGAAACATATCAAAGTCACATGTTTAACAGGAAGTTGTGTCATCTAGGTCTATTGAGGACCATGGGAAGATCAAAAGAAAGTTCTCTCTTATTTTGTGTTTGATGATATTGTAACAAAGTTCTATCTCAACTTGATGTTTGATGTTTGATGTTTTATTATCTTTCTTTACTTTAAAAAAAACCTTTTTTTTATCATAAAAATGTGCTGAGTGTCCTAATGCAATTACGGATGCCATGCGGCTACATTTTACGCAATTCTGTGCTGAAGTCTAACTTCGATATGGGAAAGTATGTCGTTACAAAAAGAGAAATTATTATTTGAGATAAATAAAAAACAGAAATTATTTTTGGCTTCCATTCAGGGGTTGCCCTTCCACTAGATTTTGGTTGGGTTTGGGCTGATTTTAAAAAATGGACGAGTTCATACATGAACCTTAAAGAATGCATTCCTCTTTCTCACTCAGTCAATCTAACAAACACACTCATGAAGAAAGTGACTTATCTGTGTGTGTAGGCTGCTCCTATAGCACATACAGGGGTGCACAGGGGGAGGTGTTCGTCCTTTTGTGTTCACTCCTCCTGCCCCTGATCTTTCCCCCTTCCTGCTTACCTCTTCAATCTTCTATTTCTCTATTGCAATTATCAAATGGTGATGAAATAACTGTGCACGTCGTTTTCCCAGTGTTTTATTTTTATGTAGGCACATTTGGGTATCTGTTTTCCCAGTGTTTTATTTTTATGTAGGCACATTTGGGTATCTGTTTTCCCAGTGTTTACTAAGAAACAACAGAAATAACTGTGGAAATAAATGTATAATATATTCACTCACTTTCCATGTCTGCATTCTCCAAATCAGAAGCATTATTTTACTTATTTAAAATAAGTAATCCATTACAAACTCCATTTATTAGGCCTACTTATTTCAAATGCTCAGTCAGTGCTCAGTTTGTGTTGCGTTTGTGTTTTGTTGAAGCAGTTGTGTTAATTTTGGCAGCAGATGCAAGTTAGATGCGGGATTTGGAGTGATTTAGAACATTGGTTCACATGATTCAAAGCTTCAGAAAGCTTCATTCCTCCATTTCATTGCACAATTGGATGATTTTTTTTACACTTTAATAAATCAACTGGAAGCATGACGAAATGCTTTGGGAATCATTTAGATTTTCATTCAGAAACATGAGTAACAGGAGTAACTTTTACAATAAATAATTGTAAATAACTAACATGTCTACAAGACTTTAAATTGGAATTCATTACATTACAGGACAAAAGTAATTAGACTACTGTAATGGATTACTTTGTACCACACGACTTCTTACAGTGCTGACAGTAACCTATGGGGCACAAGGCAAAAATGAATCCTAGACATGGCAGGGCAGGGCACATGTACACACACGCATACACTTACACAGACTGGGAAACTTTAGATCATGCGTATAATACCTGTAAATAAAATTAATTATTACTTTAATTATACAACCGTTTTTAATTTGTTGATTTTTAAGATTGTTTCAGCTACTTAATACCACTTGGTGCTTAGGTGGCACATTGGTCCATTCCCCTAGCCCACCGATGCAGGGATCTGGTTTCGAGTTCTAGTTCTGCATTGGGTGTCAACTTGGCCCCCATCACATTTCACTCCCTACTCCGCCTATCCTATCTTTCACGCCTAGTGTCCACCACATTAATTATGGGCTATAAAACCCTCCTATAACGAGTCAGCACAAGAGCACGGTCACCCGCAGAACTCCATGGAAAATATTATATTTAGTTAGATTTAGTAGGTATAAAGGCGATTTTAGGCAAAGTCTTCTTTTAAAATCATGTGTGATTACTGAACTGAAACTTCATAAATGGCAACATATTTTGAACTGCAAATGTGCTCTGAAAGCAAAGAATGGCATCGCACAGTTGACTCCTGAATTTATACCCTTCCTCTTAATTTGATGCTCCCTTCAAAGCATGGAGTGTCACTTTGTAGTGGAGTGCGGTGGCCTAGCAGTTGAAGTACTGGCCTCTGGACCTGAAGGTTTAGGGTTCAAATCCCACCTCGGCCAAGCTGCCACATTTGGGTCCTTGAGCAAGACGCTTAACCCACCATTGCATGGATTGTATCAGTTATAAGTCGCACTGGATAAGGGCGTGTGCTGAAGGCCGTAAATGTGTTCGTGAGGAGGAATGGGATTGAGTGTGCAGCAGCTTTGGCCTATGCTTTTACGCCATCTAGTGGTAAAAGTGGGATTGACTCCAAATAAAATCTGATGGACGTTCATTGAGGTCTGTATAACCTTAAGGATTTGTTTCAGCGCCACTGATAGCATTGTTAGAGGAAATCGAAATATATGGTTGGAATAAACAAATGTGCTTGTCTGATCGATTGTCTGATAATTGTGACAACTATGAGACATGTAGGATTTTTATTATTTTATTAGTGAAATAAGATGAAGGGTGGAACAGTGTCATATTAACATTTCTGCCCCTTCCACTAGCAGAAAAAGAGATCTGAAAAAGAACCAAATGCAGATATTAGATTCTCCATAGTGACAGAAATATAAATATAATATTGATATTACATTTGTTAACACAAAATCATTGTATCTCTGCCTCTGACCAGCAAGATGCTGTTCATTTCTGTTGGTGCTTCCACTTTCAAGAGCAGCCCCACCTTTAGTTTGTCCTCCACCGTCTTTCTATCTTGTCATATTGCCCTTTTCTCTGCTGGTGGTGATCATTCTGCTTTACCTCAACTCCATTACCAGGTTCTTCCTCTGATCTAGTTTCCTTTCCCTTTCTGTTCTTTGAGCTGCCCTCAGCAGAGATTGTTTCTCGTCACTGTCAGCAGCTTCTTTCTGATCCTTGATCTGTTGTGTTTTCTCCTCCTGTTTACCTCTTTGATTTTTTTGGAGCTCATCCTCATCTTTCTCTTTTCTCTTTGGCACCTTTTTGCAATGACTGAATTAAATTAAATGAGCCATTCTCCATTCTCCCCAGGACTGTCTCTGACTGCTTGGGTTTTATATGCCATCACCTCTGGAACTGCTTCTTGACCTCTAACCTGTCCTCATTCATTTCCTCTTCATGATTTTCCAGTTCCAACTTGTCCTCTCTTTTCTTGAACTTTTCCTCTTTTATTTTTCTTCATCTCTAATTTATCATCCTTTCCTTTCCCCCCTCTTTTCCTTTTTCTTTTTCCTCCTTTCTCTTTTCCTTCTCCATCCTTTTTATTTTCTCTTCCTCTTCCTTTCGTTTTTTCCTTTTCCCTTTCCTCCTGTTTCTTCTTTTCTTCATCTTCCCTTTTTCTTTTCTCCTTTGCCAATTGTCTCCTCTCTTTTTTAACATCAGTAAAAGAAAGATGAGATCCTTTTGGTATTTCTCTCGAAAGTTCCACTTCCTTTTCATCATATTGATTTCAGATTTTGCATTCTGGTGGATGGAGCCGATCTCATGGTTTATTCGTATCATATCTGAAGCTCTCTCCTCTGCTCAATGATGTGTCCAGATGATTTTAAGGCTTCTTCACATTAATTATTTATATTTGCACAGAGAGTCAGCAGATACCGCCTTGTTCATACGTTTAATAACTTTTCCAACTCATTCTCAACTTGTTTAGTTGCTTACAGTGTGAAATGGGTGTAATCGAAATTTTATATATATATATAATGTGTGTGTGTTTATTTTTTACTAACCAGATCTCTGTCTGTCTATCAACCAAAAGTAAAGCTATCTGTCTTTGTACTACGCATACACACTCCTATTAAGCTGCTAGACTGTGACGTCATAGTCACTTTGTGCGCTAGACATTGCCACGTGACTCCCAGGGGCGTGACCTTGCTCTGTCAGATTCAGGGGGCTCGGCTTTAAATAGAAAATAAAATCTACACAATGTGTTTGGCAAAACTCTGGAAATATTGAATAACTTTTAATGACTTTCAGTAGCTACATGTCTTAAAGCGTTCTATATTTACACACAACTAAACACTTCAGTATGAATAACGCACAACTTTTCAAACAGAACAAATTTTTCAAATTAAACCCTGGGTTATGAAATCCAAAACCACATTGTTGCCAAATCGTTTACTGGATGCGAAAAAAGAAATCAGTGTTTCCCTCCGTTTCTCTATGTCGTGGTATTATGTTCATGACTTTTGTCTTGATATTGTGCAGTGAAATCTTAGTTTTTTGGATTAGTAAAATTTAAAAAAATGTACTTAAAATACAATAATATCAGTGGTGATCAGGTGGTGCAGGGGCGATTTTCTAACCCACCACTGTGCAGACTTCTGACTTCCTGTCAGTGAATTCTAGTCGTGTTGGGCATCCCACAACCCTGGTTTGCCATCTGAGTAAGAGGAGACAGGATCAGGGTCTCGTTCCACAAGATTGCAACAGTGAGCCAATAACTGACCATGTGATGGACCAGTGTCTTTTCCTGGATGCATTTATGCTTGCACCCTGGATTCTTCATTGATGGCCATACAGTGACAGTCACACTGACCAGCTACAGTGGGGTTAAAACTTGGGTGGCACAGTGGCAGTTTGCTAGCCCAGAACCAAGGTGGCCAGCGTCTGGGTCCCTGTTGTGCCCTTAGGCCTGGTCCTTATCCAGGGAGAATTACAACTCATATATTCTTACAATTTAAGAAATGCTGGTTTAAGAGCCTTGCTTAAGGACCCAACTGTGGCAGCTTGACAGAGGTGGGATTTGAACCCTGGACCATGAGGTCCAGAGTCCAGTACCTTAACCGCTAGGCTACCACATCGTGCAGGATTGATTGGCTGTGTTTGGACATGGTTCATGAAATACAGCATGTTCGGACGGTGCACCGAAACTTTCCCACTTTGTGAAAACTTTTGTGTTATCTTGTATAAGTGTGATTGTTGTATTAGATGATGTATTAAATCAGATATGCGTTGCGATTTGTATCCTGCATTGGAAAGTGTGTGCTGCATTTGTACGGCGGGGGAAGATGTAAAGGGAGCAGCTGTAGACTTTTCTCGCACGCTTTGCAGAAAGGATCAGCCCACTTCACCCTCATCAGCTCTTCCTCCCAGAAACACTTTTGACTCCTGCCTGCAGGCTGAACGCAAACAGCGCAGACGAAGTTTACTTTCTGACCGGAGCCAATGAGACGAACGCCGCGTTCACTTTAGAAGAAAAGCGTGCTGGATTGTGGTTTAGAGCAAAAGCATCGTGTCGGATGGAGCGGCTGAGTTGTTGGTCTGGCCGGATCATGGCGGCGGCGGGAAGTGCGAGCAGCTGCTGCAGCAGTGACACGTCCAGCACCGGCGATACGGAGCGGATCAGGCGCCTCTTTCAGACTTGTGACGGGGACGGAGACGGTTACATTAACAGGTCAACATTTTCATTTTCAAACAAACGTGCAGCAGCAGTCCTGACTGACACTGACTTGAGCACGCGCTCAGTATTTGCCCCCTGGGGCTTGATTTGATCAGAGGTCGAAAGAAAGTGAAGATTTTACTCGCGTTGATTTCCTTTGCTTGTCGCTCTCCAGTTTGTTTTTAGTCTTAGTACAATATTTAAAGCCTATTTTTTACAGTTACGTTAGTCCGAAGTTGTTAAACTATAAGACTGGCTTTTGAAAAGAAACTCATTTAGCCAATAAACACGTTGAAGTCAGAGGAATTGAACAGGCTAGCGAGCACGTTTTTATGGATCAATTAATTTGAGGAGGGGGGGGGGGTATTTGTTTTGTCAGCTTTAACTTGTACTTCACGCAAGCAAACATCTACCATTAGACTGATATATTTCAGCCCATAAATTCTGTTATTTACTGCAAGTAAAACCTTTTAGGCACAGATGAGACAGGAGAAGGGGCTGCGTTTCAAATTGCAGTATACTGTATTAAATAGTAGGCTTAAATACACTAAGTGTACACCATTAATATCGCTACGGACTACGGTATTAGAGATACTATTTAGTGCTCAATGTGTGATTTGGGAAGCGACCCTATTTGAGCTTACAGCGTGCGCTTGAGTAACGTTATGATGTTGGTCGTTAAATGTTGTTTTTTATTATGTACGCATTTATTTAGTTAAAAACAGATTATAGTGAGGGATTGGTGCGGTTTAGCTTTTCGCCTAGTCAATCTTTTGATCTTCTTAAAAGCAGACAGTAAAACATGCAAGGTCATGGTGTTCCGTACACGCTCAACAGTTTTAAACGGGGGGGGGGGGTAATGTTACCGTCATTTCAAAAGTTTGGTTTGTTCAGTTATAACCAGCTAACTGCAAACGCACTGTCTACCACCTGAAGAGCCCGTGATATAAACAGAAATCCCGAGAGCTTTATTATAAATAACCGTTAGCGTTATTATAATAACCGCTGTGGTCTCGCGCGCGGATCTCTGCGAGGAAAAACAAATCGCGGTGGTCACCTAAGTATTAGTTTGTTTCATTAAGCTACATAATGAATATAAAACTCTAGTTTGACTCGAGTGTATAACCTGTTAAGACTCTATAAACATCACGCTATCAGTTTGTGGGTATTTTATGAGCTATGCTATACTTTAGTAATACGTTTAAACACGTTTCGAGGTTTTTTTTTTTTAGCTTGTTTACATTAGCAGTCGAATAAGGTAGGTAGCTATGCTAACGGCGTTTATGATGTTTTTGTTAGCCGAACCTCAGCACTTATAAGCTGTTTCTGCACTATTTGAAACGGTGGAATAAAATAAACCTAAGGTTTGTTATGTGGAAAAGACAATTCAATTTAACCCACAAGCTATCAGAGCTTAATTGATGTGTTAATTCGGTCACTAGTGGACGCATGGTTTAGCTTCATATCATTAAAGACGTGCTTAGTAAGTCATGGAACTGTCGGGTTTAGTTTGGAGTATCGGTCTGGTTTCATTCATTATCTTCAGCTTAATCCACACAGGGTCACAGGCCAGCCGGTGCCCATCCGGCAACTCGGGGTGCAAGGGCAGGAACAACCCTAGACGTGGGCCCTAATCACAAAGTTACACACGAAGGATCACTTTAGAGACACCAATTAACCTAACACGCGTGCCTTTGGACTGTGGGAGGAAACCAGTGTCCCCGGAGTGAACCCACACAGACACGGGGAGTGTAGTTTTAAATCATTAAACCTGACGGATACAAAAACTAAACCACAACAGCTACACGACTGTCTAAAACCATCAGTTTGCCCTGACATGCACATACCAAACCAGAAAGATACACAACAGGTGTACAAATTAAATGCAAGAGTTACATGACCTGCTAAACTCAACAGACACTAAACTACTAACCCTGACGGATGCACTACACTGCTCACAAAAATTAGGGAAATGATTCATTTAGAGGATATTTCATTTTGAAATAGGCCCTACTTTTTATGAACAGTATACAATGTTTGGGTTTAGTTTGTGTGTTTGTTGGGATTAGTTTGTGCATCTTGGCTTCAGGTGGTCGGGTAACTGTCGGGTTTAGTTTGTTTATTTGTATGATGCCGTTTGCGTAGCTGTCGGGTTAAGCAGTTTGTGTAACTCTGGTTTAGTTTGTGAGTTTGTTGGGATTAGTTTGTGTATCTTGGCTTCAGGTGGTCGGGTAACTGTCGGGTTTAGTTTGTTTATTTGTATGGTGCAGTTTGCGTAGCTGTCGGGTTAAGCAGTTTGTGTAACTCGGGTTTAGTTTGTCTGGATTTGTCTGGATAAACTGTTGGTTTAAGGCTGTGGTGACCTCATGCTTCTTTTGAACTCTGTTCACTACTTTATAGTGGCTTTGATCTCTGGTCTCATCAAGCATCAGTATTGGTTGCCAGAATTACTAAATGCACGGGTGCTTGCAAAAGTTGGTGACCTGGTTCTGTAAATTCATTTTTTTTTTTATACAGGGTTTATTTCTTTGGTTTTGTAAAATTGCTTTATCTCAGGCTCTGCGCTAATTCGGTGCAACAGGAAGCGAATTGGCTACCAAAATAAAACGTTTTAATAATTGCATAGAAAGCATTTGTACTGCCTTGTGCGCTCGTGGGCTGGAGTTGTCACATCCCTGCTTCTGCTCACATTTCTTAGTGCTCCATGTTTTTGGTTTATTGGCCACTGCACCAACTTTGATGCCATCCCTGACATCATCTGCATCCCCTGCATTCAGAGATTTGTGTTTAGAATCATGAATAGAGATCTTTACTTACACGTTACTACTGACGTCGGCAAAAGTTTTGATAATGGCAAACATTTTGGCTTTTGCAACATTTGCTGGCTTTTTTTCAAAAGAACATTTTGTCAGATGTTTATATGTTTTTGCACAACTTTTATATTTTATGTTTTTGTTTACATATTGCACTGTGTGCAGGTTTTAGGAGCAGCTTCCAGTCTCGTTGTACCTGGTATACTGTGTATAATGGCAATAAAGGCTTTTAAATAAAGGCTATTCTATTCCATAGTATATTTAAGTACAATTATAAGCATTTCATGTTTTTTTTATTTTTATTGATAAATGCATCCAGTTTAAGCAAATACTTAAACAATTATGGTCAACTCTGTAAATATTAAGACTTGTGTAATTCACCTGAACATGCTGAATATCAGCTTCTGGGCAAAATCTTGAATAATAATTTTGGTGTTTTGTTTACCACTTGGTTATCACTTTTGCCTGGTTTAGCACCATGTTGGAAGATGTTGCTCTTGCAGGATCTGTTGATACCATTCCTTATTTATGACAGTGTTCTTGGGCAAGCTTTTTTAAACAAGCCCACTCCCCTGGAAGAAAAGCAACTGAACACAGGATTCTTTACTGCTTTATACAGGACTCATGGTAGCGCTCATCTTTTCTTCTCTGGCCAATCAATTTTTCAAGTCATCTAAATGAGGCTTTATCAGAGAAAATAACTTTACCCCTGTCCTGTACAGTCCAATCCCTATTTTTCCTGCAGAATGTAAGTCGGTGAGGTTTTTCATGCTGATAAGTAACTTCTTTGCTGCCCTTCTTAACATCAAGCCATCTTTCAAAAGCCTCGGTCTCACTGTGCGTTCACACCTGCCCCCTGCCATTCCTGAGCTGCACTGGTGGTGACACAATCTCGTAGCTTCATCCTCATAAACCTTTTCCTCTCACAAGATCATCACTGAAATGATGTTAGCAGGCCATTTTGTAGGGCTGGGATGCAGCCATTTTTGTGATAAGGTCATGTTCATGGCATGGAATTAATTGCAAAGTCATCTGATCGCACTTCACAATGTGATAAATACACATTGCCACCATAAGAATACTGATGCAGCAAACTTTGTGAAAACTAAAACGTGTGCCGTACTCATCTTTCGGCCCTGACTGTACGGTCTAATCTGTTATTACATGCCAGGCTGTGAAAGGCTAAACTCTTTTAATCCTGCTACTATCTGTGGAACATTCCGACATGAGATGTTTGTGCCCCAGAGCTAATGTCCTCGTTTGATCTTCATTTGCAAATTCTTTTCTGGTGATTCTCCTAATCTATGTGCAGAGGTAGCTCATGTGTTAAATTGACAATATATTGTACTTGTCTCCTGACACCCAGATGATAGTGGCTTAATAGATCTGAACTTCATTCATGAATTTCTTCATTCTTAATGAGACTTCAGGTCAATAAAACAGCCAACAAACAGCAAAACAACTGCCCTGTTTGCTTAAGCCTGAAATGCTTAATGATGAAAAATGGTCGAATAATTACCCCACGCTTCTCACCTTCCCACAGGAATGATCTGTTGATGATGTGCAGGCAGCTGAACATGGAGAACTCGGTGGGTGAGATCATGCGGCAGCTGGGGGCTGAGGAAACGGGAAAGATTACATTCGAGGACTTTGCTCGCTGTCGCCTGCAGCTCCTGAGTGAGATCCGTAACGAGGAAGGTCAGCTCCCGCTCACCTGTGCAGACTCAGCAAGCAGGAAGATGAAGGAGTGCATCACATCCTGGCCTACTAGCAGTGACAACAGCCTGGGTAAGAATACCCCATTTATTTTGTAATATAATCCATTGTTGAGTTTGTGTGCTTACCGGCGTCATCGGTATGCAGTCTCTCAAATTTAGATATTCTCCAGACACCTCAGTCGTGCTGTAAACCTTGCCCTCTTGTGTTTATTTTTTTTAAAAGCAGCGATAAACCCCTTTGTGGTTTGCAAAACCGGATTTTTATTGCACTCTGATTATCTGACATGCCATCTGTGGCCAGAAAGCAACGTGCTTCGCTGGTCTAGTAGTGCCAAGCTGTTTATAAATCAAACCGTCCCAGCCGTCTCTTTTTGGTAGTGGTGGTTTGCTCAGAATTACATACAACTTTTGTCTTTCAGCAAGTACAAAACATTATGAGATTAGACCAGTAAATGACAGGTGAATCAGTACAACTAGTATACGTCAAAATTCTAAGTGGGTGCTTGTTTTTTTATTTTTTAGGGGCTCTTTCAGGAACTCGAGAAAGCTGGGAGTTTGACTCTGGGGCTAGAGACCTGCAGAGCCCAGGGCTTCCTTTATCATCTCAGCAACAGCAGACTTCAGTTTTGCTGCAGAGGTTTTTAGACCAGCCCAACAGCATTCTGGAGCCTCCATCTGGTCTACACAAACTGCTTTCCCAGGCTTCAGGTCTGAGTGCCCCTTTACATGGAGGACATCTTGATCTGGCCAACACAGTGAGTGTGAGATTCAATTATGTTCTGCTAAACATATTCAGAGATGCCAGCCTTCAGCCTTCTATTATGATGCACAAAAAGATTATGGTACGGCACAGTGGGGGCAGCACGGTGGCTCGGTGGGTAGCACCGCTGTCC
>JAVSBV010000135.1:0-12061 GCA_033117975.1 Parotocinclus spilosoma | reverse complement strand
CTCTCACTATTTCTCTTTCACTCCCTCTCTCCCCGGTCTCTATCTCACTCCCTCTCTCCCCGGTCTCTCTCTCACTCCCTCTCTCTCTCACTAACTCTCTGTCTCACCATCTCTTTCTCCCCCTCTCTCTCTTTAACTCCCTCTCTCTCACTCTCTGTCTCTCTCGCTCTCACTAACTCTCTCTCACCGTCTCTTTCTCCCCCTCTCTCACTATCTCTCTTTAACTCCCTCTCTATCACTCTCTGTCTCTCTCGCTCTCACTAACTCTCTCTCACCGTCTCTTCCCCCCCCCCCTCTCTCTGAGACTTCCTTGCAGAACTATTCAAGTTCAGGGAATATTTTCGGAGAAGGGCAATCTGAAACAGAATCAGAGCTCTGACTTGGCCACTCACTAACATTCCCAATCCTATCTATCCTTTGTTGTTCCCAAGCTGGAACAATTGTTCATTTAGCGTCAGGTTCAGCAATCAGTGGCAAAATTGTTGACAGACATCTCTGAAACCACCTGAGGCACCCAAGCTGTCAGTGTTGTTGTTGTTCTTGGGTGATCATACACCCTACTGAGCAGTCAATGTTCACCCCTGTGATTATGTCACTTGCTACTCAATATATACTCGCCATAACAGAGTTTGCATTTGATAATGGTAATTGAACAACTTTCTGACTTTTCATTTGCTTTTCTGATTATGTTGTTTATGGAACTGAAAATATTCTTTCGTAATCATATATTTCGGAACTGTTCTTGAAATATCGCCTATTTTTTGTGAGCAGTGTACTTTACCATTCTGTTCATCTTTCTCTAAATGTGTTTTGTACTTAATATGGGTTAACTAGATCTAGTGTAGTTTTAAAATGCACACCACCACACAAAGCAGTCTCCTGTTTGTCCACCAAGGCTGCCATTATATTCTAACAGGGACGTTCAGTCAGTGTTTACAGTTTTGTGCAAAAGTTTGGGCACTCCCGTCCAAATAACACGTGTAGATTTTCTATTTAACCTAGCACAATAATTGAAGGGATGTTAACTTAAAAAAGTGACAATTAACTTTTTCCCTGCATAGGATGTTTTACTTTTGAATGAGACTGTATAAATATTGCTTCCTCACAACTGTATGATGTAGGTAAACCCATCTGACATCACTGGTTCATGTGGTGGTAGCTTACAGTCTGCTCCATTTCAAATCAGCTGCTTCTCCATTGTGTAATTTATCCAGACTGAACAGTCGGGTTTAGATTCTGGCCGGTAGAACCATTCTTTACTTTACACCAAACCCTCCTTGAATGTTTGTTGACAAAGGGCTGTATTTTTGTCTGACCATAGCTTCCAGTAGAATCGAGTGGACTACACTGCATACTTAAGTGCTTATTTTGTGGTTGGAAGAGGGATTGAAATTTGTTATGGTATGCCACAATGTTTTATGGCATGGGACTGGAACATACATTTTCCTAAGACCCAAATGGCTTCCCTCTTCTGCATATCTCCTACACATATCCCTTTCCTCTCGAATCCTTCTCCTTCCAGTGTACTGAAGCAAATCCTTGTAGTCATGGTCCAAGAACTGATGATAAGCCATCATAGAGGAGTGGAGATCATTAGAACAACAAAAGAGAGACAAATTCCATACTAATGCCCATGGTTTGGGAATGGGCTGTTCTGGTGTTAGGTTGCCTCAAACTTTCCATGCAGCTGTGTTTCTGGGTTTCTACAGTGTCTACATTTACATTTATAGTGTGTTCAGAACAACTTTTGTTGGCAAAGGTTGTTGCTGTGCCCAATCTTAATGTGTATGGAGGTCCATCTAGGATTTTGAACTAAAGAGTAAGGGTTCCAGAAGTTAACAAATGACACCAATCACTAACAAATCTGATGATCCATGATAATGAACAGACCCTTAAATGCATTAATAGGCATTAAACATGTTAGTCAGTTCCTGAACAGGCTCTGAGGTGTGCACAGAACACCATAAAAAGCAGTACGGACAGAGAGAGTCTTTTATAAAATGGGTCAGACTCCTGAAAAAACGTCTTATTTCAATCTGATTCAACCATGGTCAGAGCTAAACAATGATCCCACTTCTTCCTGCAATATGAAACTGCTAATCCAGACCGTTTTGGTAGATGGAAAGGGTGATGCACCAAACTGGCAGCCACTGGGCTTAGTACATCTTGTCCCTAATCTTTTAAAATTGAGTTATTTATAATAAAACGGGGAACTGTCTATTATGTATCAATGGATAAGCTAAAAATTAAGCAAACCCAAACCTTTCGATTTAAAAGGCTCAGAGATGAAAGTCTGTAAAGGCTTGTTATCGTGTGTTGTCTCCACAATATACTCATTGTAAACGGAACTGTATAATTTTAAATAATATCTAACAACATGCATTGAAAGAACCTGTGATAATTATAGACACAATATTTTAGAAAAAAAAAGTTTTGAAAGCTTACATGACTCAAAATGGTTTGGTTCACTTCCTACTATCACCAGACCCCACACACATTTTTATTTAATACTGTAATAACTGATATATTAAAAACTTCATATACCATATATAGAGTGCCACATCAAATACACACACACACACACACTTGCATCCGCATCCACATACACACACACACACACACACACACACACACACGTACACATACTTACATCTTCATACACACACACAGACACACACACACTCACATACACATACTTACAACCACATACACACACACACAAACTCACATACATATACTTACATCCACATACACACACGCATACACACACACACACACGCGCATACATACACACACACACACACACACACGCATACACACACACACACGCATACACACGCACACGCACACACACTTGGGTCCACTGCCTACTATCACCAGACCCAACACACATATTTATTTAATACAGTAACAACTGATACATTAAAAACTTCATATACCATATATAGACACACACACACACACACACACACACACACACACACACACACTCTTACATACACATACATACACGCACACACACACACTTAATGCAACTGTACTTTCAGTAGAACCTTTGGCACCCCACTTAGGAATTGCACCTTTGGCCCCTAACGTTGAAATTAAATTGATATGCACACCCTTGCATTAACCATAAGAGAAACCACACAGAGGCGACAATGTACCATAGAAGTCACAAACATGTTGCTTTTTTCGTAAATCACTGCATAAAACATTGTTTACAAAATAAATGTCAGTAGTACATGTACACACATCATCGTAAGAATGTAAAAATTCCCCCGAAGAAAAGTAAGGCACCGACTGAATCGGTGGGTAATCCAATCCAAAAGTGACAATTACAGGGTTCAAAATGTAAGGCGTGTGCTAATATTCTACTAGGACATCCCAAAATTGCCTGCTTTGTGCTTCCGGTATTATGATCACATCTTGGTAGAGCAGCAAGCGCCCGTCTTGTGAACAGAACAGTACGTCATGTAATGGTTATCAACACATGCCTAGCAGACACACACATAGAAAACTGGGTAAACACACCTTGAGAGAGTTGGCGATTAAAATCCTGAATGTGTTTTACAGCCGTGTGCTCGTTTTGAATTCTGCTAGCAGATCTTTGTCTTTATGCTGGTGCTTTGTCCAGATGTGTGCTGGTTAAAAGATCTTGTTCGATTAATTACAGGCTGGTTGTCGTCTTCCCTCATCTTTTCCTGGATAGAAAGATGAATGAGTGAGGGAATCAGTAACTTTTACTATGCCATGTATTTCTCGCTTTTAACCAGGGATGCAGGGGTTCCTGCATCAGCTAAAACGGACATGTAGACATAAGCGTGCCATTGCAGAGATGGCTTGTTATTGTTGTACTGGGGCAAGGTAGAGCTCCCTCAGACACAGCCAATCCTGTCCGTATGAGCACCCAACCTGCCCGAAGACACCGCCGACATACAAATGTGGGAATTAGATGGCGGCACCACCTGAGCGTTTCTCAAGCTGATGGTTATGAATAAGTACAGGCTTGAACACTAGCGACGTTCCGATGCAAAAATCCTCAGTGTTTCCATACTTTCCAGGTTTTAAATCCTATTATTAAAAAAAAGGAGTGGATGGGGGTGTAACTAGTTAAGTGTTTATTCTCTGTGCTTCATTATTCAAGAATAAACCTTACTGCACTGACATTAGTGATAGGTAATGAAAGAAATCAAATAATTATCCAAACATAGCTCATTCATTACAAATGGTAGACACAGAGAAGTCAGAGAGTGATTACAGCTGGTGTGTGTACAGGTAAGCACCGTTTAATGACTACCTGACTGAGGTCTTAACATTTATTATAAGGATAAATGATCCGTCTTTTTACATTGTGTCTGCAAAAATCCAAAGCAGAGGTGGGAGTTTAGGAGCTGAAGTCAATCTTCCTTGTGTGCGTGTGTGTATAGCTACCTTTCCGGTTGTGTGCTTGTTTACTTATTAGCTGATGTTTGGACTAGAGACTGTTCCAACTTGATTGATGTGTTTAGAGACTTTTTGTGCAAGTCACTTGTGTTTGTTGACTTAATTCATCCCTTCAATTTCTTAACTGCTTAATCCTGCCCAGTGTCCCAGGTGAGCGATGCCTAGCCAGCGGTACAGGATGCAAAGCAGGATCAACACCAGACAGGGTGCCAATACAACCTACGGCACATACACTCACACACCAGGGGCATTTTTGAGGCACCAGTTAGCCTAAGACGCATGTCTTTAGATTTATGCGGGAGGAAACTCATGCGGACATGGAGAGGACATGTAGTACTACCTGTGAGTATGACTTTCTGCTCTAACATTTGTAGGTATGAGTGCCTGTCCTATTGGAAGTAGTACTCTTTTGTTTGTCCCCACACTACATGTATATTCTGTTTAACCTATAACTATATAAACTGGTTCACATTTACATATTAAGTCTTTTATTCATTTGACTGATCTTCTGTGTTGGCTTCGGTTAAACAAAAAGTATCTGGTTTATTATAGCATCCTCTTAAGTGTTATGGCTTTCAGACGGCCTTAACAACACATATCTGTATTTTTTATAATTATTGTGAATTTCCAATTATTCCAAATAATTTTTTTTTTTTTTTAATGATCACTGAAATGTTAAAGTATGTGAATAACAGTTATAAATGTATTGCTTGCACAGTAGCATAAAAAGACTATGTGACTATGGGATGTCAAATAACGACCTGGTTCACAGAAGGTAATGCGGTCGTTAAACGGCGCGTACCTGTATGTGCACATTTCATTTTAGCCTGAGTCTCTTTTACAAGGTGTGTTTCTCTGGCATGTGCAGGGAAATGTGCTTGTTTCATTAGCTCTAGAGCTTAGCAACCACACAATATATACCATTACATCATTATCTTCCAACAACAGCACTCCAGTCTTGTCCTTTGATGCTGATGTGAGCAAAGCTAACACAAAACTGATAGACACAGCAGAACATTTGCTAAACACACACATTCTCTATCCTCAGCCTTACAACGTTTCTTTTTCTCTTAACTTACCCCACTGATTTAGGACGCAAACTCTAATAAACGGCAACAAATGAAATCTTTTGCTGACACACATTTTCTTAAACAGCAGTACAAAAATAGGTAGGAAAAATCCTTTAGTGCCTTTACAGTACTGAACAGATTTCTACACTCTCGCTCAAAAGAAAATGCTTTTGCCATATAAAAAGGTACATCAGATTGGTAGCACCCCTTAATAGTTAATGTTCCCTATCTGACCAATCAGGGAAGAATCATCTGATGAGCAATTCCCTCTTTTAAGTAAATGTTTGTGGTATTGCAGTTAAACCCCACTATCCCAGGATTCACTTGTTAAAACGGTGATCTGCTGAAAGAGGAAGGAATTGAACATCTTAAGCATGACCGCAAGGATTCGCCGATTCAAACCCTGAACCACTGAACAAGATTTTATGGCATTTGATTTGCTAATCGAATTTTATACCAAGCTTTGACTTATTGAAAGAGAGATAAATGACTCTTAGTCATGACTATTAACTTCATTTTATACTGACCCACTGAACTAAAGAGGTCTTTCAGTTATGAGACAATGATTCAAACGCCCACCCACTAAAAACGAGCAAATAAACCAGCAAATAAATCTCTCTGACTTTCAGCCAGTGATTTGTAGTGATTAGATCTAGATAAGAGAGCTAATTAATTAAATGTGACTGCAGACTCATTCAATATTGGAATGGAGGAATCTTGCAATCAATGGCACAATATAAAACGATCCAACAATATCAACTAAAACAAAGTAGATGTAGGTAGAGAAAAAAAAATGCCATTCAGGACACCATCTACTCCCACCATTTATCTTATTCCATACATTATAGTGGATTAGGGTTCGATAATGACTGAGATTCCCTCTACTTCATTTCAGTTTGTCTGTGTTTGAATTGGCGAAGCTTTTATTCGAAACACAGCGATATTGTGTAAAGGTTAATTATTGCACAAGGCAGGGATAACCCTAGACAGGGCACCAATCCATTTTAGAGCACATACATTCACACGCAGCCTGGTTTCTGCTTCACAGTCACATTGGCGCAAAGACAACGCGGTCGCTTCGATGTCGTCGTTATTAATTTAGAATCCTGCGTTGATGGCATAGCGCTGCAAAGTAATTCACCGCTGCAACTCTGGAGGGAGTGTCTGAGGGATTTGTCGCAATGGCAATGACGATGTTGATGGAGTTGGAGCTGATCAATTTTGAACAACTAAGGCTTATACTAAAAGTGCTGGGTAAAGAAAGAAAAGAAGGTGGTCTGTACACCTATTGAATTAATTCAGTAACTAAATAAACTAATTAGCTAGATTTTTATAAATGGGGTTTTGTATGAACGAACCGGAAATGACGTAGAGTGGACCAATCGCAGCCTTGCAGTTCACGCCACTTGGATGTGTAGTTAGAAAATTTTGGAGATGCACGCCAGGCGACGTAGAGGGGATTTACGGCATTGCAACCACGATGCGTCAACGTGACATAGAAGCATAAACCAATGGCAAACACCAATTGGAACGTCTTTGGAATGTGGACAGAAACCGGAGTACCTAAAAAAAAACAACAATGCAAGCACAGGGAGGTCATGCAGGCTCCACACAATCGGAGGCCTAGGTCATGACTGAAATTCTCCATTTGAGAACACCTGTGATTGGTATTTTTAAAATGTACCAGTGGCTGATCAGGGCCCGGTGCAATGTCGACTAGCAGGTTGGTGAATGTGAATTACCACAGCTTCTTATGTCTCTCTTTTGCTATACTTTGTCTGTGTATGGATTTCCCCGTTACCCCCCCCCCCCCTCCCCCATAAAATAAATGTTTTTTCTTTGTGTTAAAAGTCACTTTCCTAAACCAACTGCAATGTGGGTTTTACTCAAATCCCAAGTCTCATAATGTTTAAGGTAATAGAGTTGCTTTCTTCTGACTTTCTTTTCCATAATGCACTGCTCTGTGGGCTGAGGTCTGACTTGTTCCGCATAACGTTATTTCTTTCTTTTTTTTTTACATTCTCAAGCCCCTGGTTGTACCAAGTAGGGTTTATAGTTTTCTCCATTTATTTGTCTCTTCATGCTCCTCATCACATTTATATCCCCAAGATTGATTTCAGTGTGATGTATTTGGGCGCAATTCCTTTTGCTTTATGATCTTGCCCGTCTCCTTATCTTTGTTATATTTATCACCATCATCCCGAATGGATGGCTGTTTTTTTGCCCCTAGGCACCATCCATCATTATCATCATTTATGTATTCCAGGGATTCCTCTCCCCTAAAGCATTTCTCATATTCTGTCGCATTCCTCTGTCATTGTCGTCCTCCAGGCAAGCTTAAGACTCAAGTAGACTGTGCCATCGACACACCTGCTGCCCTTTTGATTCCTTCATCTGAGTCCAGTGAGAAAGCTCTTCCTCTCCTGAGCTGTTCAGTCCGAGCGAGATCCAGCCAATCATCTCTTTGCGTTTGATGCTGCGTTTGTTGTAGACGGACAGGATGAGCGTGACATCCGAGAGCTGGAACAGCGCCACTTGGAAAACAAATGTCTCCCTGTAGGTGGGGTTTGGCTGGCCCCGGCACAGAGACGTCTTACACTTGGACATCTCCTGACCCATGGAATTCAGCAGAGTCAACTTTACATACGTGTCTATAGAGAATGAGAGAAGACAGTTATAAAAAAGCACAGAGAGACAAGCAGATATACAATATAACCAAAAGTGTGTGGACACTTAAAATCATACACATATCCACAAGTATGAATGTTTGAATATAGGTTGTCCCTATTTGCTGCTACAACAGCCTTTAGTCTTCTTGGAAGTCCTCCCACTAGATTTTGGAATACAGTCGAATCCGGTTAATCGGACCACATCGGGACGTGATTGTTTTAACGAATTCGATTCAATTAAACGAACATGCCCCATGTTACAAAACGGGACGTAACATATTATATGTTTATTAAACCTTTATTGTACAATTTACACGTATAGCAAAAATACAAACAAGAACTACTGTTGCTTGCAAACTTTGTTCATTGAAAAATTAATTAAATTAAACGAGCTACAACACAATGTATAGGTACTCAGCATGCGAAGTATAATACCAAGTTCTTACTAAATTCCAGTTAACATTTGAAGAACTTATCCAGTGTGATCTGACGCGTTCTCTTGACAAACTTCACTTCAACAAAATAAAGAAAGTGGTGGGCGTGTTCACCTCCCGCTGGTTTTGCTCTTGTCAACACAACTTTTCGTATTTCCTGACCTTTAATAAAAGCATAAATTATCTCGGGGATCCCAAAATTCCTCCCATAAATCACTGATCCGCTTTGCAGTGACTAAGTGGCGACTTGTGGCTTCTTTTTCTTATTCGCTCTCATGTTCTTTGGTCCGATTAAACGGAATTTTGGTCCAAATAGGTGAATAACATTACACGTACATAATAGGATTTGTTTTCGGTATTTTAGGATTTGGTCAGAATAAGCGGCTGGTCCCATTAACCGGTGGTCCAATTAACCGAATTCCACTGTATTACTGTTGGGCACTGATGATGAACAAGTCTTGGCTCACTAGCTCACTTTTTAACATTTTCACTGTAATCCCACCCTCCTGTGGTTGTGTTCGGCCATTTCTTTAGAAATTTCCTCAAACGTGGACCGGTTGTGATATGTGACTTCAAATTTAGCTTATACATAGACATAATACCAATCATTTAAACGTTCTTAGCTATCCCATCCCTAAAAACATCCATCACTGCTGTCATTTTCCCTTCTCCTACGTGAATTCCAATCTCAGGGTTCTCGGGTCGCATGGGCACGTATCGGATTTGTATCCAATCTAGGACTGCATATGACAGTGGCTAGAGATGGTGGATCATTCTCAGCACTGCAGTGGCACTGATGTTGTGGTGGTGTGTTAGTGTGTGATGTGCTGGTATGAGTGGATTAGACACTGCAGTGCTGCTGGTGTTTTTAAACACTGATCACTCACTGTTCACTGTTAAACACATTTACATATACATCAACTTGTAGATGTAAAATCAAAGACAGGGTTTCATCTGGTGTTCCACAGTTTGTGTTAGTCATCCTGTAATCCATCAGTGCTCACAGGATGCTGCCTATCGAATGCTGGTGGCTGGACAGTTTGGGGAGATCTGCCATTTTTATTCCAGCAGCACTGCTGTGTCTGATCCACTCATACCAGCACAACACACACCAACACTGCATTACTGAGAATGTTCCACCATACAAATTGTGCCTGATCTCTGAATGTCCTGACCATTAGGAAACAGAGTAAAGAGGACGAATAAAGCACATAACACAAATAATGCACATACGGAATGAGACACCAGTGTTTGATTTACTGTACATTATTAACAGTCCCGTTATTATCACCTTCAGTTGCACTGAAAAGCTGCTGATTAGTAAATGTTCAAATATATTCATTTTAATTAAGCCATTCAACAGCTTTTCCTGAGCATGTCAATAAGCACTGATGTGTGAGTGTTTAGCCCTTTATTGTGTGTAAACGCAAAATAAAGGAAAAGCTCGAGGAGACGCATTCAGACAGATTTCAACTCCTACTCCATTTTTTGAGTGCTGTCACTTTAACAAACACTCGTACTGAAGTGGCAGCTGCCTGCCAGACTTCTCCTCTCTCTGCATTTAAAATAAAAAGGAAAAAAAACATTGCATTGTATCGTTCCCGTTCTCTCACTCTGGGATATAAAGGCCTGGCTGAAGTGAACTAATTTGCCACTCTGGGTGAGAAAGCGAATGTGACACCTTAAGTGATTTGTCGGTGCAGTAATGGGTCTCACGCTGAAGAAGGTATAGGAAATGAATGGCGATTATGCGCCGTGATTGGCTTTATTGAGGGAGCCATTGTCACAGTGTGAAAAGCCAAGCGGAAATGCATACGCTTTTGTCCTCTTGTAACAATTCTAACAGTAAGTGGAGTTTATTTTACTTATCTACTCTGCAAGGAAGAACTGTACTGCACAGTATGCTCGAAATGTTAGCCAAAAGTATGTGCAAGTCAGCATGTTATATTCTTAAACATATATGATACAGTAGCAATGTTAGAGATTAGTCATGTCTTTAAAACTTCAGGGCTTCATTGGTGTTTTATAAATGTACAGTCATGTGTAGAGACGCACCAATTGCAATTGTCTTGGACGAGTTACATTTTTTTAAACATGTGATTGGCCAATTCTGATTTTCTTTCTTTTAAAGAATTTTAAATATACAGACAGAAGCATTTTTGTTCATTTTTCTTTTAATGGAAACGCCATCTTTACTCACTAAGGAGCACTCAAAACACAACTGAAATCGAACATGTTCTCATCATGAATCCATAAACTTTCAAACTCTGTACACGCATTAACCAAATTTAAGTTAGTAAAAATATCGTCTAACAACAATAGTTTTCTAATGAATGTTTAAACAAGTAGCAGGACTTGTTTACAAAAAAGCACATTTTTTATATTCATTATCAAACTTTAATCTTGCCCTGATGATTTATATTGAAGAAAGCAAAGGCTTCCTCTTGGTTCACCACCCACATATCTCAAATTCATTCTGTCTCTGTCTAATGGTGAATACATTAACGTCAACAGCGGCCGGATCCTGTAGAGTTTGTGATGAAATTAGAGACCGTGGCAACCTAAAATTGTTGTAGTGGCATAAGCTGGACAAGTTGGCAGTGGTATGAAATCCTCCTGCAAATGAGATGATCTTTTGAACAGTAGAACTGATTTTCATTATTTTGGCTTTGTTTTTTAACGTTCTTTTTTACGTATGAAGTTCATTGTTCATTTCTAAACTCTTTAAAGCTGTTAATGAAAGGCTTGGCAAGTTTCCAAAATACTTGAAACAGAATTGAAGAAATCCTAAATCAACCGTTAGTGCATTTCGACTTGATAACATGCCAGCATTCATGATAAGACACTAAACTACTGTACCAGCATAACTAAAAGAATCACAGTTCTACAAAAGGATAACTGAACCAGAAAGCATGCAAGTATTCAAGGACATGCACAGAAGCAAGGGGAAGACTCACCTCGGATAATATAAACCTGCCCACCTATCAAGTGCTTTAGACAACAGAACAGTCCATCTGATGAAGGGAAGGTGGTAGGTAGGGGCAGTGCGAGAGACAGAGGAAGAAGAGGTTAATAACCAAGGGGAGGAAAACAGAGGAGAGCACAGCTTTGAGAGAGAGAGAAGAATTTGGCTTTTCCATCCTTTTACTGCAGATATTATTATATATTTTCCTGTACATATACACACACACACACACACACACACACACACACATATATACAGTCGATTCCGGTTAATTGGACCATATTGGGACGCGATGGTTTTGGTCCTACTAACTGGCTGGTCCGATTAAACGAACATGCTACAAGAGGGGACGTGCTATGTAACATATTGAATGTTTATTAAACCTTCATTGTGTGATTTACACGCATGCGAAGCATAATACTGTAAAAAACAAGTTCTTACTAAATTCCAGTCAACGTCTGAAGAACTTATCCAGTGTGA
>JAVSBV010000134.1:121357-132474 GCA_033117975.1 Parotocinclus spilosoma | reverse complement strand
CCATCACGACAATGACCCTAATCACACAGCTAAAATAATAAAGCAGTGGCTTTGGAACAACTCTGTGACCATTCTTGCCTGGCCCTGCCAGATACCTGACCTAAACCCAAATGAGAATCTCTGGAGAGAACTGAAAATGGCTGTCTACCAATGTTCACCATCCAACCTGACGGAACTGGAGAGGATATGTAAGGAAGAATGGCAAAGAATTCCAAATAAAGGTGTGAAAAACTTGTTGCATCATTCCCAAGAAGATTCATGACTGTACTAACTCAAAAGGGGGCTTCTACTAAAGACTGAACAAAGGGTCTGAATACTTATGGCCATGTGATATTTCAGTGTTTCTTTTTAAATAAATTAAATAAATGTCTGTTTGTTTTTGTCAAGATGGCTGCAATGAAACAAATAGTGATAAATTTAAAGGGGTCTAAATACTTTCCGTACCTACTGTATGATAACCTGGTAGCATTGAAAGCATATTGGTGCCACCTGATGTGATCTGTGTAAAATCTCAGATTTTCCAGTCTAAGCTCAGAGGTTTACCACAGAGAAGCATGAGTATCTGCAACATCAGAGATGTATAGTAACTAAGTAGAACTACTTAAGTACTCTACTTAAGTACTAAAATGCGGTACTTTTACTTTTATGGAGTATTCGTTTTTCCTCCTATTTCTACTTTTACTTCACTACATATTTTTGATGAACTTAATACTTTTACTCCGATAGATTTTTCATGTGCTGAATCGTTACTCGTTACTATTTTAAAAAAACGTTATGAATCATACCAAACTCATAGTATGAATGCCAGAGCAGTCGATAAATCTATCATCAGGTTTAATGAAGCTGGTTTATGATTGGGCGATTCAAGCTAACAAGCTGTATATAAAAAGACTGCATGCTCACCTTCAGCCTTATTTTTTATTGTATTTTTTGCTGTTGAGATGGAAAAAGACGATCCAGGAACACCACCACCAAGACCAAATTCTTGGACTTTTAATGATAATGGGGACGATGATGAAAGCGTCCACCCCTGGTCCTACTTACAGTCTGTTTTTGTTTGTCGGAAAAATAGACAATTCATATAGAATGAAGTGCCTACTCTGGCTCCCGAAAGTTTGCGAAATAATGGACTTCAATATAGGTAACCTAATAAACTAGCCTAATTGGTATACCTAATGCTAGATTAATGTAACTGATTGTTCCAAAGTTGTATAAAAAATGCAGGGCAGGAAGTCTATTAATGGATTTCTACATTGTACCACCGTTTTGCTTGACCAGCATGGCTCAACATGCATAAAATAAACAATATGATATTTAAACTGTTTGATTATCTTCTTTAATATAACAGTACTTTTACTTTTACTTTCAGTACTTGAATAGTATTTTTAACAATACTTATATTTACAATACTTAAGTACAAAACTTTTTGAATACTTTACTACGTGTACTTAAGTATGGTGTTTAAATAATTCTTCTACTTCTACTCAAGTCACCTTTTTGATATAGTACTTGCACTTCTACTCCACTACTCTACTCCAATACTTTATACATCTCTGTGCAACATATTGTATCAATTAATCTAATGCCCAGAATTATACATGTCAGTTGTGTTCGTACTGAATTTGCTATCCAGTACAGGAGAGAGAAGTAGAAAGAGAATTAAGCATTATAGAAAGATGATGTGTTGATTTACCCGAGTTTCCGGAAGGTTATGGTGGCCTTCATGAGAGGAGAAATGTTTCATAGTTCACATTGTTTAAAGTTAATAAGATATAGAGATGTTTCAGTTCATAACTATACATCTAGTCAGAGTAAAATACTTAATTGCATTTCTTAGATAAATAATCTGACACAAAATGCATGGGAATTTCAGTTAATAAGCACTATTACAATCCTAAATTAGGGTGATTGGCAAATATAGTTATTTTTTAGAAATGAAAATAGTTAAGCAAGTTCAAAGAAAATGGTTTTTAGTCATTAAATTTTTTATCAATGTGTTGTAATTTGCTTCCTATTTCCAGCATGTAGCAGACACCCTTAACCAGAAGTACAGGTACATCCAGGTACAATCCAAGCAACGGAGGGTTAACTCCGCCTAGGTTAAGGATCCAACAGGTTGTCAGTTGTAACTTGCCAGTTTTGGGACATTAACCCTCAACGTTCTACTCAGTAGTCTGGTACTTTAGTGTGGCACCACCGCAGTCCCAACATTTCATAACTTTTGAATAGTATACATTCATATTAACAGGATGGATTGCACAAAGAAAATGTCTGGTCACACAGCTGCTCAATAAAACGTATTAAGATATTTACCAGGATTAAAAACATGTTTAATATAATCCATGTTTTGGCTACATTTCATTAAACATTGTAAAACGGGTTTTATTATGTTTCATGACAATGAGTTAAATCATTTCCACACATACTAGGATAAAATACAACCATATTTGGTTTACTGAAGCAGTGTATCCATAACTAAAAAATGATTTCACTACACCACAAAGGTCACTTTGTCTGCAAAAGATATGCAATATATGAATGGGTGGCATGGTGACATAGTGGATACACAAGGAACCTGTACTTTTGGGCTGTGTCCAAAAGGGTCCCCAATCACTATTCTTTACATTCCAGATATGATATACAGGGGTTGGACAATGAAACTGAAACACCTGTCATTTTAGTGGGCGGTTTTATGGCTAAATTGGACCAGCCTGGTGGCCAATCTTCATTAATTGCACCAGTAAGAGCAGAGTGTGAAGGTTCACTTAGTAGGATAAGAGCACAGTTTTGCTTAAAATGTTGCAATGCACAACATTATGGGACATACCAGAGTTCAAAAGAGGACAAGTTGTTAGTGCTGGCGCATCTGTGACCAAGACAGCAAGTCTTTGTGATGTATCAAGAGCCACGGTATCCAGGGTAATGTCAGCATAGCACCAAGAACGATAAAACACTTCCAACAGAGTTAACTGTGGACGCAAGAGGAAGCTGTTTGAAAGGGATGTTCGGGTGCTAACCTGGATTGTATCCAAAAAACATAAAACCACGGCTGGCCAAATCATGGCAGAATTAAATGTGCACCTTAACTCTCCTGCTTCCACCAGAACTGTCCGTCAGGGTCAATATACACGGCCAGGCTGCTATAGCCAAACCTTTGTCTAAAACCAAAGGTTTGCTTCTGGCATCTATGGGGCCGATCTTTGGTTTGCAATTTTTAATTTTTATTTGATTTTAATTTGTGCAGCTTTAGATTAGTGTAGATATCCACCATTGATTTTCTGCAACATATTCCTCATCGTAATTACCTGCCACCTTATGATCTTTATTGACACGTGGCTACATAAAGGTCCACATTACCAAAACCTCTTAGTGTATGACAAAGCATAATTTTGACTCATTGCCATTGGTGCATGTTGTCCATCAACACATTCATCTTACTAAAATAAATGGCAACACTGCATTTTTAACAGATTTTAGTAAATGAAGCTGAAAGCTACCATCAAAAGAAGAAGCACTAAGTCCATTTCATCTCCAATATACACGTCCTTGCGTCCTCAACGGACAAACACAACAATGACTGCTAAAAAAGGCCACAGAACATCAAGCCATCAATTTACTCCCCAACAACACAGCCACTCCAAGCACACCAGATGATTAACCATTGTGTTTCTAGGGGGGGCAGACAGAGTGAGAGGATGAATGAATAAAGAGTGGCACTGCAATAATGAGGATGTTTGCTGTCAGCTCTTCAGTCGCTAAATAACAGATGCACTGCGTGCAGCAGATGTGTACAATTGGAGTCACATCTGAAAATGCTGCACGACAGAGGCACTTTTTTAAAAACACACACTGTCCCACACACACACACACACCCACCACCTTCTTTCACCACTTTGAGCCAAAACACACCAAGGAAAAGACGTTGCCAATTTCTGGCACACAGCAAACCTTTGACGAGATTTGGAGGGAGATGACATAAGAAAATTGGAGTAGTGTACCGTTGGGCCAAGCAGTTTGACAGCATTTGGAATGGAAAACAGGATATTTTTAAGACAGATAAGTGTGCACACATATACACTTGGACGTGATCCCACAGCTACATAGCTCACTTCTGTTTCACTTTTGTTGAGAGCAAGGAAAAGGAAAGAAAAGTTGATATGAAGCAAACTTTTAAACAAGAAAATGCTGAAAATGGCTTTAAGATGTGTTTATTTTTTCTCTCACTGTTTCATCCTAATCAGGATAAAGATACTAAATCATTTACTAATTATACATTGTGTCTCAGTTACTAACTTGCTTGTGTTGGTTTCTAGTGAAAAAGCTAACTCAGAACACAGACAGTAGTACAGGTATCAAATCCAACCTCTTGACTGAAAAAGTAAAAAAAAATCATCCTTTGTTTTTACAATTAAAAAGAAAAGCCAGTTTTCTTAAAGTTCCCTCTAAATGCAGCGAAAATCTATAGCATCAGCAGCATCATATTGTCCAGTACATATTGCATATATTGTTCATTTGATATTGTTCCTCCTACAGTCCAAAGATATGCTTGTTAGGTTAATTGATTAGTGTAAATTAGCATTGATGCGTGTGTATACAACTAGTACTGATATAACCTTGTGTGTAGATGTAGCCTAGCGTGAGTGTCACAAGGATGGCCACTGATGCCAATAAGCAAACCAAATAAACAAACAAAACATTTCATATCGTATAGGACACAAGACCAAGACCAAGGACCTTCTTGTTGTGAGGCTTGCTATCTATCAAGCCACCATGCCATTCTAGAGTTTGAATAAAATGGTGTTAAAAGCAAATACATATTATTCAGAGCTCTTGTCCTTTTAAAGTTCAGAGGAGCATAATTCATAAAACAGCAACATCTCAATCATGTTTTCTAAGAGTGGACGTCTCACTCACACACAGATACAGAATATACCTCCAGACACACACACACACACACACACACACACACACACACACGCACACACACACACACACACACTAGATCTGTGTAGTGTTGGTAGTCCATCGATGGGTAAATGATTTCATTAAGTGCTTTTCAGCCCAGAGGGGATTTGGGGATGAACCTCCAGGACGTGTGTAACAGGGTCGCAACCTTAGACAAATCTGTGCCTGGTCCTTTGCCTGCACCACACTCACATACATACAGAGTACCAAGAGAAAAATACTTATCAGCCACTGTCACAGGCCGGGTGATATCAGACAGACAAGAAGTATCAGAGAAAGAGAGTGCAGGAGAGTGTGCTGAAGAGAGGGTGAGCTATGGGGGAGGGGCAGTTAGACAGAATTCGGCATTGTTTGGGCCGAGAGCTTGACGTTTTGTTGATCCCAACTGATCCAAAGAAACAAAACTGCATTGTTCCTCGCAGATGGAAGCGAGTGTCGCCAAGGTAACCGGATTAATCTCTCGCTTTTCTCTGCTTCCTCCGGTGGAGAGGGCTAATCGCGGTGCGCCATTCACGCCAAAGCCGGGCCTCAAAGCCTGGGCCTCTAACTAGACCTCTAATTAGCCGCAATTACAATGAAGACAACATGATGAGATAATAGAATTTGCAAAATAATGACATACCACGGCAAAATATTCCTCCTCCTAAGCAGCATGCTTTTTCACTCGCGGCTCAGTGCCTGTGTGCCTCGGCACAGCCACAATGAGCCAGAGTCCTTTTAAAGCTGAGGGGGCAGAATGGTGCTGCATTTGGAGCCACAGAACCCCATTGTCAGCCTCTCTCTTTTTCCCCTCAATCAACAGCCCATTGTCTGGCTTCTTAAATAAAAATGACTCAAATGCATGCACACATAATGATCTCCTTTACCCAAGCATGTGAAACCCATATCACACACACATACACACACACATGTGTGTGTACAGTATATAGTGGCGAACATGCAAACAGTTTGGCCTTATGGGTACCATACAGTTATAGACAGTGAAGGTGACGGCCATCATGATCTAGCACTTAAAATTGTAACCATCAACTACATAAAGCACAATATTTCGTAATGTGAAAGGTGCTCAGGTCGCACAGAAGTAATTTGCTAGTCCACCATTGTGGAGACATCAGTTGCTGTTCCAGGCTTGGCTGAGGCTGACGGAGGGGAGGCCGTTCGGATGGGTATCCAGGCATTGCACTTGTGAATTGTGAATATAGAGAAAGGCTGCATAATGCATGATGTGCAATTTTAATTAAAAAATGTAAAAAGAAAAATGTGTAACATGCTTGTATGCTATTCAGCAAATTGACAGCATTTAATAGCCAAACTTACACAATATTGCTGTCTGTGTCTACTTAATACCTAATAAATTACTTAATTAATTACAATTAATAAAATAAATTAAATTAAATTAATGCATGGCTTGTGACCTCACCTTACTGCAAGATCAGTATGTTCATACAATACCTACAATATGAAATATGTCATAATGAAATATCCCTGTGGTATATATATCTGTAATATATCTGTGATGGGACTGTGGTGCAACAGTGGTTAGGCCAGGGTTCAACTCTCTCTCTCTCTCTTAATCTACATCTCTTTCTGTCTCTTACTCACACAAAAACAGTTATGAAATATGCAATAGTCTTTTGCGTGACAGTAAAATAAATTGGATGAAATGTAAAAGAATTAGATGGGTAAAAACATTTAAGGTTCATAGAGGTTGAAAGCAGTTTAAGTTTTTTTATGCATACTTTTTCAGCATTTGACCGTTTTATGATCTGTATGAATGAAATGGATTGTGAACTTCAATTCCCATAATTCCATAATGAGTACAAAATGATTGCTCACCTGTCTTCAGATTCACCAGTCTTCATTCTCCTTCAACGTGTGATGGTGTTTAACAGCACGAAATGTCTGCAAGCACAATCATTAAAATTATGAGAGTTAGCATGTCTGACAGAGAGAGAGAGAAAGGTAGAGAGAGACAGCAAGAGAGATGCGGGTTAATATGTGTGACTTGGTGAGTGTAGGATGATTATGAGATGAAAGGCATGATGTGCGGGGCTCATAATGAGACTGCAGGGTGATTAATACTGACACTGTGAGCTGGCTCTAATTTCTCTAATTCAATCAGTCCTGTCCCACTCCACACACACACACACACACACACACACACACGCGCGCACACACACACATGCGCGCACACACACACACTCTCTACAAGAGGCTGTAAAATAGAGTACATGACTGTTTCTGTTCGGTGGAGTTCAGTTATTCAAGGCATGTTTGTGTTGATCTCTGGTATGTATTATGATGTAATAATCCAAGACACAGCAAACTGACTGTTTAAAAGCTTTAAAAGGTTGTGTATGAGGGGTATAGTAGAGAGGGAAATTTGACGCAGCCAAAGTCACCACACCAGTCTGGAGAACCCCCACTGAAAATAGTTAAAGTCTGTTGACTGGCGACCTCATAAACAAGCTGCACTATTCGATACTGCTTCACTTTGTTTCGTGTCAGATCAGAAAGGAAGTTGCAGCCAATTATCATAATTAAGCAGCTTGATTTGGTTGCCAGTGTGCTGGAAAAAAGGATAACTCTCATTAGCTAAACACCTCTGGAACAGATTTGGATTTGCTGGCTCACAACTGGAGCCGTAAACAAGCAAATAGTTTGTCTTTCCTTTCTTGTTCTTGGCATATATCTCTTTATCTTGTACACAAACATATGCCCACATGGGTTAACGGATAATCAGGACTTGCTGGGGTAGAGGGAATAGGAGGAAAGATGAATTACACTCCATTCAACACTTAAACTGGACTACTCTGATAAGCTCACAATCAGAGCAGCACCATGTTTCGCCATGTTCTTGTGTCTTTTTGTCTTGCTTTTGCGCAGACATCCAAATAAAGGCACTTTCCTATGTGCAAAGGGTGTGGATGTATTGTGTGAGAGTGAGAGAATGTGTGTGTCCAAGGTGATTGTAAGATGAAAGGACTTTAGACGTTAGTGAGTGAAAGGCTCTTTGTGAAGTGAGGGAGAGAGGAAAGAAGTTGAGGTAGAGAGAAGGGGGGGGGGCATGAGGGATAATGAACTTCATTGTGTTTTGTTTGAGGAATGCACCAAGGTATGGTTCAAATCAATGCCCTGCACTATGCCATTGTCCCAAGGCTGTCACCCCCTACAATCTGATTTGGTGGTACAGACGTGTTTTGGGCTTATGGTTCATGGTAAAATCTTTACAAAATATATTAATTTGTTAATATACACCCATTCCTGCATTCAATGGGTGTAAGTCATTTAAAAATGTGGCGGTGGCAATTTAGGGCTAGTAACAAGATAAAAAAAGCCCATATTCAGTCCTATTATTTTCTGAGTGGCTTTGTGTTTAGAAACATGCTTTGACATCCCTAGAAGAGATTTGATCTTGAAGGCAGCATATGTTGCTTTAAAACCTAAGTGTACTATTCGGTAGTAATACTGATAAGCCTTACCTTAATGCATGTTTGATGGTCTAGCTCAGATATCTCAGAGCCCAAAGAAGTCAATGCATCACATAGACATTATTAAAATTAGGCTTATTAAAACCCCATATTGTACTGCTTGACAAAGGCTTGTCAAAGTAATCCCTTGCCCATGTGGTTATATCCACTGTTGCTGAAATTCTTGGTTTGTTTAGGCTTGCTCATTACGCACTGAAATTACTCCCGATTCCTTAAATTGTTTAATGATATTATACACTGTAGAGGAACAAATACACAAATGTCTTCCACTCGTTCTCATGTATTTTGTTGACAAACTGGAGATCCTCTGCCCATCTTGGTGCTGCTTTTGTATTATATCATGATTGCAATCTACAGTTGATATCACCTGTTTTTTGTGTTTTGCTTTGTTTTACCTCATTTTACCCAGTAGTTGAAGTTATGAAATGCAAAATTGTTGAAAATGCAAAAGTTATGAAATGAGTTTTTAAACAAATGAAATTTGAAAGAAAAACATGAAATATATTGAATTCATAGAGTCTGCAATAAAATAATAGTCAGATTAAATAAACTATTTTTTGCTGTTGTTTTATTTTACTCTTTTGTTTGTTTTTTAAATAAATATTTTCCAAATGGTCCAACTGTTTTTTATTTGGTTTTGTACCAAGCCTGCATTTCTGCTAGATAGTAATGTAACCAGAAACAACCACATTTAAATGCACAGAAATCAATAAAGGTAGACTCCACAATTGCTGCAACTGAGGGAGTACTAGTTTCCTTCAGAAGCTCACAGACCAACCACACACACAGAAGACACACACATGGCCTCACCTGGCAGCATGCTAAGAGGGGGTAAGTGGGGGAGCACTTGTGAGGAGCTTTGGATTGACTACATTTAATTAGTGTCAGTAGAGTGGTCCCACTGGAGTCGACTAATTAAAGTCTAACGTGTAGATGTAATTACCTGCAAGCACCAAACATGTTTCATTTAACACAAACCTCCTGTTTGGAACAGCATAGCTCCCACTCACTGAGTAGTAGAGACTGTAAACCTAGCCTATGAATCTAAAGAATGGTTATGATATTCTGTTCAGAAATGCTGCAGATAACAACCTTAAACCGCTGGTATTTCGGCAGCAGTAGTAAATAATAATAATAATAATAATAATAATAATAATAATAAAAATTATGAAGATATTGCATAATGTACATAATATTACCTAATCAGAAGAAGAAAATATAGAGTTTAATATATTGGATGGGGTTAGTATATGCAAGTAAATGTTGCAAGTCAGCCTCCAAAAATAATCTCAGTTTGTGAGAATAAATGTGCTTTTTATTAATTTAAAATTTACATTCTTCTTCTTATTATTATTATTGTTATTATTATTATTATTATTATTATTAATAAATTACCCACAGTGTTTCTGGTCCAATCAATCATAGCGAGTAGTAATTTTTCAATGAAATTCTTTGGAAGGTTCAGATTAATTGTGTCATTCCAATTTTTTTTTCATTAATGCTGGCATCACAGAAGTGTAAATGACCTTTGCCAATACAGACACATACCATGACAGGTTCAGCTGAAGCTTGCATCCTTGGCCATTATCCACTAAAAGTTCTCCCGATTCCTTAAATTGTTTAATGAAATTATACAATGTAGATGGAGAAATATGAAAATCCCAATTTTTGTACATTTAAAATATTATATTTATTTTATTATTTATTTATTTATTATTTATATTATTTTTATTTATTTTATTTACATATATTTGCTCAACAAAGACTCAGGCTTTTCTGGATTCTGTTTTTGTACCAAATTATGATTATAATTACCTGTTGACATTACCTGTTTGAGATCACAGAATTATTTATTCCCAATTTCCTCAATTACTAATTCTATATTTCTAAATTGTCCCAACTTTTTATGGAATGTGTTGCAGGCTATAATTTTGGGAACTGATGTTTATTAACAAATGAAGTGAAGTTGGTCAAAACATGAAAAACATGCAATATATTTAAGCTTCTCACAATATCAACGCTAACTAGCAACCAGAGAGGCACTGTAGTAAAAATACCAACAACAATAAAAAATATTTGATAAAATAGAAAACATTCCAGATGCAATTCTGAAAAGGCTAGCTCCGCTCACATACTTTCATACGTAATGACATGGGCATTAAGTTCAGATTAGCACATCTGCCACTGCTTTTTCAGTGTACAGTGTTCCCTAGTTTATTGTTGGGGTTACGTTGCAGGACCACGAGCAATAAACGAAATATTGCAAAGTAGGGATGATATATTTATTTAAGTATTTATACACTATTTTAGCCATAGAACTTGCAGAACGTTTGGGTGGCATCATAGAGCTTGAATGAATTCAGTCTATAATGAAACTTTCACAAACAGCGAACACAACACTGCAGACAAAAACTTATGTTATGTCGGCAAGTAGCGACTAGTCTTAGCGACTAGACGGGCGATGCTCTAGTCTTACTGTGATTGTGGTGGCCTAGTGGGTAAGACACTGGACTATGGACCAGAAGGTCCAGGATTTACAAAGCGGATTTCAAAAAAGTTGGGACACTAAACAAATTGTGAATACAAACTGAATGCAATGATGTGGAGATGGCAAATGTCAACATTTTATTCATAATAGAACATAGATGACAGATCAAAAGT
>JAVSBV010000134.1:51674-64284 GCA_033117975.1 Parotocinclus spilosoma | reverse complement strand
TCTCTCTCTCTCTCTCTCTCTCTCTCTCTCTCTCTCTCTCTCTCTCTCTCTCTCTCTCTCTCTCTCTTTTTCTCTCTGGGATCATTTGCTGCAGTACTCTAAGAATTTCAGTGAGGACGTCACCTCTGCCCTTCACTCTCAGCTCTTGGCCTATTTAACACCCTGCTAAAGCACTCGGAGCCAGCGCGCTCTATTAAATATGCTCTTTGATATGGGAACCCACTCAGTGAATATACAAAATACAATTTAGAGCTTAATTCATTTTCCACGATTCAATTATTGATGAGGGCTCTTGACGTGTTCTTGACATGCATGAAATAAGCACTATCCCAGGATAAAATAAGGCAGCAAAGGGCTATTCTGAATTCAGCCTTCATGTAAGTGAGAGTAACACAGGAAGGTAAAACATAACAAAACTGTGAAGGTACAGGCACACATAGCAGATGGTATCATTATAATACATGATTCAGATTAATCTGCCATGTCCTCTATAAACTGAAATCAATAATGAAATGTCATTATTACTATTATAGTACCTTTAACCATGTTCCAGCCTGAACACATTTTTCTATGAGAAGACAGCATGTATTCCTTTTTTTCAAATTTATTGTCACCTGGTCATTTATCTAGCTTTGTGTGATGCTTTTTCATAAAACACAGCAAGCCCTGATTGTCAGCCAGTGCTTGATACCAACTTCCTCTTAGTAACTAAGCTTTTCTTGTCAAGTTATGAAAAATGTCAAGTGTGACGAAGGACTATAACTAAATTTGTGTCCCGTGTTAACGTGCAAAGTCTATGTTATATCCATCAAATAAAGACTGTTACATGGGGCCGTTACAGGATTACCTTTTATGGGCTACCTTTGGATTATTCAGAATGGTTGTCTATGCGTGACTGCATTGGATGGAGAATTAAAGCCCAATAAATTCTTACAAATGGTCTTAACATTTTTTACTTTCGATTCCAGAAACAGATATTGAATAAATAGCAATTCGTAAATGTTATTTTTGTCCAGCTCTTTGAAGCTTATTAAGACCTACAAACTGTTACAGCACCCTAAAAACAAAGCATTTGAGATGAAAGGGAAGAAAAATTTGGGAGGACGGCACCAGAAATCACTCCTGTGTATTCTTTTAGATCAACAGCACTAGTGTAACAATTCCTCCCACTAATGGTAGTGTTTTGTTTCATTTAACAAGCCTAATTGGCCAGGGCCCAGAAGTGCTAATGATGGCAGTGAATAATACAGCTACTGTACCTGTTCACTTATTGTTCTTATTGTTAGAGTGTAATGAACACTCTAAAAAACAGACTTTACCTTAACCCACATGAATACGACTTTTTATTTACCTGAATAAAACGGGCTATATTTATTAATTGTATATGGGTCTTATGGTCTTTCATGTTCAATTTAATCACAGGCCATACTTTAATGCTGAAATACAACTGATCTGTAAAATGATGCAAGATGCAATGCTTGGAGTTTAACTGTGTTATACATTATCTAACTTCACAGGTGAGAACAATAATGACAAAGTCCAGTATCAGTTTAATAGATTGCAATATGTAATAATATTTAATTCAACAAACCTACACTATGTCAATGAGTGCATAACATTGAACATTATGTCAATTTGGCAAACTATAAACATTAATATAGTAATTTGTACTATAGTATTTCAGACATTTGTTATACTTTATGGGATGGATTTCCACTATTATTCATAACAGGCATAAATTCGCCCACTATAGCAGTGTAGTCAGGAAATAAAGTGAAAGGGTTTGGCTGAAAATTTGGGTTTGAGTTAATTAAAGGTGTTCATTGAAGCTTAGGTCATGGCATGCTAAAATATGAAAGGACTATTGCTACTGCAATGCTCAGATGGAAAAAAGACAAGATACTGGTATCCATCACAGGGTCACATGAAGTATGGTTCATCAGTGCTCAGAACACGCTATCAGGACACATGCAGTTCAGTCATAAATGTAAATCCAAGCTGCTTATAAACAGTTGCTGTGCTGTTCAGTTTGAAACTCTACAGTGTAAACTACAGCCAAGAACACACTGATTCTACCATCTCAACAGTAGTCAACAGTAGTAGTGGCTTGTTTTTACAGCTGAGCTTGTTGGTGCCCCTCCTCAGTTCCACTTTACTATAAGTGTAACAGTATGTACACTTGACAGGGGTGGTTCCACTGTGGCAGAAATGTCATTGCTTGTTTAAAAGGCATTTGGAGTATTTCTTACAATTAAATATTTGTAAAGTATTGGCTACTAAAACTGCTTTTCCTCCCACGTTCGGATGCTAGTGTTATTGTCCATACATTTTAAAGTCTTAGCATAAACAGAAATAGTACAGTACTGAAGTACTGTCACCATAGCAATGTCACACTGAAATAGACAATAGACAGGCCTGAAAATTGCCTGTTTATATGATAATGCAATTGCTATACTGAGAGACGCCAGCCACTGCTTGTCCTCTTGTTATAGCATCAACGATATCTGTGCCATGGTGTTGTAATATAAGGACAAATTAAAGAAAAATGACCAGCATATTTTATTCAAGTCTTTTCCTGTAGTCAAGTCAAATTTATTTTATATAGCACTTTTTACAATGGAGCATTGTTTCAAAGTAGCTTTACAACCTTATATTATCTTAGAAACTGAAACTGCTACTCTTACATAAAGCAAGCCGTAATAACCACATTCATTCATACACACCAGCTGCATGAAGCCTGGATATGAGACATGAGTTACTTAGATACTTTATGCAATGAGACAATGGGAATAAAGTAACAGTAACTTTATTAGGAAATTAAGCACACTATTATCCTCATATTTGCAGATTTGACTGCATAACAATTAATGCAGATTTTGCAAATACACATTGCACACTTCTGTACGAACAAAATTTGCACACATATTCATTTAACCTGTGTACCCGATATGCCAGTAAGTGAAACCAGAACAACCAGTAATAAACATAATGACAACAAGTTATTATATGGACATAACACTTCCATGTAGGCTAGGCAGCAGGCAAAAGAGATCTGGAAGTACAAATGCAAACAAAGTTAACTGAAAAATAAACAAAGCTTCAACAATAAGTGTCCTCAGTTCCCAAAGTTCCCAGTTCCCTGTTTTTGCAGGCATAAACTTTAAAATCAGTGATTATTTTCAAAAAACAATAAAGTTGATCTATTCAAACATTAAATATCTTGTCTTTAATTAATGTTTTATAGTAAGTCCCAACTTCATTGGAATTGAGGTTATACATAACAAACACCAAATTACCAAGATAAAGTCCATTTAGAATGTTGTCTAAATGCACCCAGCCATGGCTGTTATAGATTTAGATGGTGCATTACAACAGGATGATGATTCATCACTGAGGGTCAACAAGACCAACTCATCAAGAACAGTTTTACAGCTCTACAACTTCCTGCTACACTACATAATTTCCTGTTTCCTTAAACATACATGGAAAAATGTTCAGAGGTTAAAGGAAGCTTTCGGCCGAACTGTGGACCACAACTGTATAAATTTAAAAAACACATGCCCACATGTCCACTATAAGCTAAGAAACATTGGAAGTAAAAAATAATTATTTGAATGCCTTCTTTGTTGGAGACATAGACTTGTAAACTGATACATAACAAAAATCACTTCCAATATAGGTATTAAATAGCTATTTGTGATTAATCAGTATTTTATTCACTGCTTGCCCTAATGAAACTCAATCAATGCTGTCATAACTGTATAAAGAATTATTTAATTATATAAAGGTACTGTTTTCCAACTATAGGAAAAGAAAGTCACAAATCACTTCAATATCTCTGTGATTTTTATCTTCTGTGTCTCAGTATTTGCTCCTGATCAAAAAGTCTCAAGTTATCTCATGTCTCCCCTCGAGTTTTAACAGTTATCTCAATAAGGCTCTAATTGTGATCATATGTGCCAGTTTCTTAATTCCAATGTTTTATCTGCTACTGGAAAACAAACTGAAGTTTCTTTTGT
This sequence comes from Parotocinclus spilosoma, assembly GCA_033117975.1. Classification (NCBI taxonomy): domain Eukaryota; kingdom Metazoa; phylum Chordata; class Actinopteri; order Siluriformes; family Loricariidae; genus Parotocinclus; species Parotocinclus spilosoma. The sequence goes on along the minus strand of JAVSBV010000134.1, from coordinate 60,265 downwards.
TTAATGTAAAGTACTTATGCAATAACTGTATTAATAATTATAATTGCTGTATTAATCCATTACATTATGGCTTGTCACTTACAACAACAAATAAAACTCTTCCTATTGGCCTACATTCTGCATTATTTTTATATCATCAGATTTGACTTTTCTGATCAAAATGCATCCTTTCTTGTAGTGCTCATTCCCTCAGGAATCTTTTTTGCCACTCATTGACCCCATTTTATTTTCTTCAGGATGTCACTGACATTTCTCTGACTGTCACTCTAACAACAATTCCTCAGTATCTTTCCCTGCCAAGACAATTCTCCCATGATTTTCTAGATTTATACTTGGCCTTCATTCTTCCACTTTATCTTTTAGCAAATCACAAATAGTGTCAATGTTGCTCATTTATTAAAATTTTTGGTTCTAATTTGGGACTGCTTATTGAGCACTGCATATTATCATCATGACACAATCTTTTTATTAAATCATTTTATTAAATATGGTGCATTTTTGTATCTCACACAAAGACCCTGACAACATCACCAGTAACCTAAACAATAATTAATAATCAGTAAACTAAGATCAGAAAAAAATAAAATTGGTCTTATGTTATTGTGATGTTCCTGTATAAAATAATGTAAAAAATTATAAATAATTTGGGTTACAATAATAGCTGTTACTTTGATCTTTGGCAAATTAAAGATACTTAAACATGAAAAGTGTAAGTTGTAAAATTGACACCTAGTCAAAGACATACAGTTTTTCTAATATATAGTGCAAACATGACTTCAACCAATCAGTGATAAAAATCTGGGTAGGAGCCAGGTATATATATATATGAACCATTTTTTAACTCTTTTTCATGTTTTATTATAGTGGGTGATTCAGAGACTGACACACATAGACACATATATCTTTATACTTGGCTATCTTTCCTGTAAGAGGTCAGGAGCAAACCCATATGTCATATATTGTGATGGCTTGTCAACCGTGCACTTGAGTGTATTTGACAGAAAAACAATTTGAGATTCAGACTGCAGTCCTTTCCAACTGAATGCTTTTGCAGCTGAGTAGCTCAGCAGTGACCCATGTGTGTGTATTGCTGTGGTACAGGGTTGGCTGACCATAGAGGATTGGTCATGGCCAAATCTGAGCTGCCCTGCATTTTAGCTGCAAAAAGTCATTAACCCACTGGCCATTTACCCACTTTTACCCTTTCACATTCATTCTCACATCTCCACACTAACTTTCTATTTTATTTACATTCATATTAATTCTTTCTATTATTATTTAACAAAATCATATACCCTGTTTATCACCCATTGTTTATTTATTTCTGAATGTCTTATCACTTTCACTATCTTTCACTGTCTCTGCATAAATTCTGATTTTCCTGCACTCTGGCCTTAATTTAATCCCAAGTAAGGAGTACTACTATGCATTTTCAGTAAAAAACAAATGGTAACTAAGATCTACTGTGTGTGATGGGCAGGGTGATACGTTTATATATTGCTCTGATGAAGAAATATCCTGCGATCGCTGGATCCGAAGATCCAGGGTTCAAATCTTATCTCTGCCAAACTGCCACTATTGGTTCCATGAGCGAGCCCCTTAACCCACTATTGTTTGAACTGTAGGAATGCACCAGTTGTATGTTGCTCTGCATAAGGATGTCTGCTAAAATGCTCTAAATGTAAATGTTTTTACAGGGCATATACAGTTCTGGCTTTGCTTACCTTTTGGGGTCATTTTGGTGATTGATTTTGGTGTTATTTAATGTGTATTAAGGTAATGCATGTGACCCACTAACAAGATGCTGGAGGTCCATTCTTTGAATTGAGTCTTTGAATTATAAACCCATTGCTGAACATCACTCCATGTTACAAGTTTTGTTTCTTTCAATTCATGAAATACATATCCTGATGCACTAGATATATTTAGTTATACCCTCACCAACTAACCATTAACCAACCTCTAAGTTATACAGTAGTGCTTGAATCCTTTAGAGAGTTCTACATTTCTGGATAATTAAAATTTATATGAAACAATTGCCAATTCAGGCCCATCAGAAGTATTTCTATGGAATAAATGTCAGGGCATTCAGTTGACCACTTTGGAAAGCCTTCTGGCTTGTCTATGGAATAGTTAGCAAATCTGTGGGGCAGCTATTTTAGAGCTATTTTATAGACTTTCTCCTTGCAAACGTACCATGCATACCGTTGTTGTGCAGTGCTCTGCACATTTCCTATAGGTTAATTATACTCTTGCCACTCACATATATGTAAGACTGGATAATTTTCCTTTATAAATAAATGAAGAAGTATAACATTTTTGTCTCAATTATAAACAGTGATTTACTATTAAGACTTGTATGAAAATGTGATAGTATTTGGTCAAATCTCATATGCAGAAACTTCTATAAGTTTGACTAACATTTAAGCACCACTGTCCTTGCTCTTGCTTAAAATAATTGATCTTAAAGCTCATGCATCAATCAGTGGGGCTATAAACTCCTGCCTCTGTCCTGAAAACCTCTAATGAATGCAATATATAATTGTGGGAGCCAAATGATTGCACAGAAATAGAAAGCGCTAGCATTTTTTACCTTGTTTGGACATTTTGCTGGTCTCCACAATAGAAATATTACAACTTTCTATTGACAAACCAAAAGACATTTGCTTTAGGTTATAGCAACTAAGGTTATTTTTAGGAGTAGATGTAGAATTATTTAAATCTACTGTAATATTATGTCATGTATATGTGTGTGTGTGTGTGTGTGTGTGTGTGTGTGTGTGTGTGTGTGTGTGTGTGTGTCCATGCGGTTACATGTGTGTGTATGTGAAGACCGGAGGTTTCAGAGCCACTCAGCCACTGCCAAATAAGCATATCTGTACCTTTATTAGTACTTATTCATCTTTTATCAAACACCCAAAGTCAAACACCTGAATGTGTTTACCATTTTAACAAACCAAACTCAAAATCACATTATCGCACACACACACACACACACACACACACACACACACACACAAGCTCACAGACACAAAGCAAGCTCCATATATTACTATTTAAAAAGGTCACCATTTTCTCTGGCTAAGCGCCCTGTGCCTATTGATAATTTTATGCATAAACAAATGGCAAATTTGTGCCACATAAATATGTATTAGCAATTAATAATGTCCCTCGTCTACAGCGGATGCCAGGTGCATGCAAAATCGCCTCCACTGCACAGAATGACTGGTGCTTTTGTCTTCCTGCTGGTCTCTCTCAGGTCCTTTACAATGGGCAAACAATGGGTACTAGTAAGCTGGGTATTGTGTGCGGAAAAATGCCTCTGGCACTGTGAGGACACCATCATCACCTGGCATGTGCCGACATAATGCAGGCATCATCAGATGGGCTAGATAGAGGTTATTGAATTAGCAGCAGTAGTACAAAGAGAGATTTAAATAGGCTTTTTCACGCTTTTATTGGAAGGCTGGCACGAAACAAGCAAAAGCTGGAGAGAGAGGTAAATAAATGCGCTTGTGTGTGTGTGTGTGTGTGTGTGTGTGTGTGTGTGTGTGTACCATGTATGCATTACCCTGTGGGGACATCGAAAGCTATGACATTTTTAGTAGGGGCACCTTGCTGGTTCCCAAAAGGAAAAAGGACAAAAACTGTAACTTTAGATTTTCTTTAGGTTAGGTTACTAAAATTAAAGTTAGGGGTAGGGGTAGGGGTAACATTAATTGGCTACAGTGAATATTATTCTAGTGGAAGGTTCTCACAATGATAGAAAGACAACACTTACTTTCAAGTGTTAATTGACAATGTAGAGTGAAGAGTGACAAATCATCCTTCTCACAATTCTCAAATTAAAGGTTTGATGGATGGATCTGAATATGACGAATGCCAAGAGAATGTTACCTTCCAACTGTAATGTTTGGTGGAGGGAGGATAAAGCTATGTGGTTAGTTTTCAGAGGTTGGCTTGGGCCCCCTAGTTTCAGTCAGGGGAAACCTTTATGTTTAATGCAAAATAAGACTGGTCTCTAGTGACATTAATTAACCAGGGTTGTTTGATTTAGCTATATATAAGGATATGAAGTTAAATATAAGTCACCACTATGCAATATAATATTACATTAATATTTTGAATAATGTGTGTGATAAGCAGCTAAAATGTGTTTGTACCAGTTTGTTTCAAACCCTAATTTGTGTGTGCGTGGGAGGTGTATTAAAAGGGTTTTATGGAGTAAAAGAGATGTGAAAATTAATAATGACCAGACCAGAACACTAGTCCACACACTCTTACTAATTGTACAGATAATACCAACAGAGTGTATGGCAGCTTTCACTAATCATAATGATGCTATACACATCTGCCTATTCATTTCAGCACTAATACAGTAATTGCATTGTAACATCTGTTAATGAGACTCAATGCAATTAAGCAAGGTGGGGATTTGCTATGGCATCTGTTCCCCAGACCTGCATACGCCAGTATGTCCCAACAGCACACTAAGCGGTGTTCACTGACCCTGAAATCCACTGAGTCCTGCAATACCCCCAACCACTACACTCACTCACATAGCTGAGACATCCAAAGGCTAGACAGTTTGGAAAAGTCCAGACCCACAGGGGTTCAATTACCTGCTTCCCCTCCCCCAAACTCCTACATCATGTCTGGGGCACAGCGTGCCACTTCCTGCCTGGTCCCCAAGGCTGGAGGTCTAGAGTATGTGTGTATGTGTATGTATGTACGTGTGTTGGTTGGGTGTGTATGTATGGGGGGGGGGTCAATGGAACAGCAACATAAGTCTCCTGAAAGGGCTATTGTTCACAGAGGTGGTCCCAAAGAGAGGCCCAGCTCGGGTGGGGTGGTTGGCGGAGGTGGCTAATCACAAGGCGGGTTAGTAAATATTTATCTGGAAGGATGTAAACGGCCGGTCAGTGTAATTTAGCGACAGGCTGTTCCTTCCTGCGTGGTGATGTTGTTTAGTCTCATGCTGAAGGGGTAGGACAGGGAGACAGGGTCCTCTTTTCCAGACCAATGAAGCCAACAGGATGCATTTTTAACATAATTACTATCTACCAGTAAAATTTTAAGTGTTTGAGTGCTTGCTGTGAACAATAGTTTCAACACATTTCCTTCTGAGAAAAGAAAGTGTTCAGTTCTAATTATTAAGGTATTAAGGTATACTTAGGATGAGACAGAAATGGAACAAGAATTGCCAAATCTGTTCTTGCATAATGTTATTAAGGTAGCCATCACTGAACAAACATAAATATTAATGTTAAGTTATAAAACATTAATTTCTCTAATGATCACCCAGTGGTGGGTGCTTAGTAATTATCAGCTGCTCAGTTCTACATGGACTGTCTTCTGAGTCACAAAGAGTTGCTATTGTTATTTATCAGGTCATTTTTATTTCTGTATAACAGTGATGCATGAAAAATGTTATAGTTAAGTTGGATGCATAGATTGCATTATATGGTTAAAGTTAAAAGGTCATTTTTATTTTTACATTCAGGATATGCTCACCATTCAGCATTTATGATGAACATCAAGGTGCCGCATACTGTCACATAACGTTTAATGATGTTTAGCATAATCGGTCACAAGTGCTGGTAATACAAATATGTAGTTCCAAACAACTTGGTAATTAGTGCTCTGCTTTTTTTACAGAGAAATATGAAACTTTTTTTCACAGATGAACTAAAAATAACAGCTCAATAATTCTTGCTAAGCACTACCCAGTGTCATGTTACCCATTTAAAAAGCTTAGAAACATCCAGGGCTAAAATCAAAACATTTGAGCCTGAAAGGGTCAATGTGTTTTAGACTGCATAAATGTTTCAGAATTTAATCAAATCAGTCAAATTGTGCAACGTGTAACAGAATGTAACAAAATGTGTAACGTACCCACCCTTCTCGGAATTTATTATTTTTACCGATCTATATATTTACCGATCACTGTACCGATATACAGTGACCTACAGAGGTGGGGATGGAGCAGGAGAAGGAGGTTGGTTGGAGGATCCATGCAACAGCAACGTCTACCGGCCCTGTGATAAACTGTGTCCTATTCAGGTCTTGTCCATGCCTGAGCCCTGTTTTATGATCTTGTCTGGCACAGACCTGTCCATGTGACACTGAACTTCAACCATTCATTCATACATTTCATATTCGTTAAATTCAGGTCAGTGTCCTGAAAAAACTGGTGCCTAGGCTACACAGAGAGCAAGGCAGTAACAACCCTAAATAGATATACTCATACACATTCACACACACTCACACACCAAGGGCATTTTAGAAACCTAACCACACATGTCTTGCAACATTACCGGAGTAAAACTACATGGACATGGAGAGGACATACAAATTCAAATTTTGTCATGTTCTTTGAAACAAAATTACAGAACTGAAAAGAAGAGTTTGTACAGTTTTCTAGATATGCCCTTTTGGCACAGTTATCTACTAAAGTTCCATAAATAACTGTTGAAATCAGAGAATTACAATATAGGTGCCATGTTAACACATTCAATTATACTCAATCAGAACAAATAACAATGCATCCAACTGACTATTTGCTCTGAAGTGTATGCAGCTCACCTCTAATACTGTCACCACCAGATCCAGTTCAATTCCTGGCCAGGCCTGTTTTACTTGTGTCTGTGGGATTTCTTCCAGGTACTCTTCCCACATTTCAAAGAGATGCTTTAGTTCGGTTGGTGTCTCTAAACCTATGATTCCCATATGGGCTGCCAAAGTATATACTGTGGTCCATTTTATCTACTTTTTGATCCATCCAGCACACTAACTCTTGATTATTAAAGCTTTTTCTAAAGTAGTTGAAATAGTTAATCATATGCTTTAGAGTTATACAGTGGAGTATACAGTATTTTTTTTAAATGCATGGTGCAGTTGCTTCTACAGGTATTTAAAATTAGTGCTGATGGTGTGAAAATAAAGTGAGAAGTAGTCAGTGTGTCAGAGCCAGGTTTAGTGAAGTGGAGAAAAAATACCTGCTATGGACCTGAATATATATCTTACTCATGTATTTAACAAATACACTTCTCCAGAGACTGTGGTACGGTAGAAAACAGAAAGAATATGTTTATTTCCGAGAGGTGGTAAGCAGCAAAGTACAAGTACTTAGTTACTGTACTTAAGTACTGTACGTTTAGGTATCTGTACTTTATTAGATTACTCCTTTAGCTTAATACTACAATTGTATATACTACATTAAAAAGGGGAGGGGGTTTACACAGTGGCTCAGTGGGTACCACTGTCACCCCACAGTCCCAGGTTTAATCCCAGGTGGAGCAGTGTGGGTCCTTTCTGTGTGTTTGCATTTCCTCCTCCTGTCAGTCCAAAGGCAAGTGCCCCTAATTTGTGAGTGTGTGTATTATTACTCATTATTGATACTTTAGCTTTCATTAATATATGTATTTATCTGTTTTATTTATTTATTGTTAGTTATTATTATTTTTTATTTAGTCCATGGGTTGGGGGGGGGGTCTTGGCAATCATGACACCTAGTAAATTTTGAATTCTGAAGTCCATAATTTGAAAAACACACCCAAATATCACAAGAACAGTTTTAGACAGTTTTAGAACAGACATTTCGGGATTGTAAGTGGTTGGAATGATTATTCCACTACAGCAGTGATTCTCATCCAGAGGTGGGGGTGAAAAAAATCACAAAGTCACTGGCTATTGGTACAAAGGAGATGCCGCAGATTCCCCCCATGGCAAAATGCTAGCTTATTTTGCACGGGTTTTGAACCCGTGACGTGACGTCAGTGCAACCCTATAAAGCTCTGAACACACGCAGACGCACATGCTCGTATTCATATTCCACAAAGACTGCGTCTTACAGAGGTGTTTCCGACCTCAAAACCAATACTTGCCTCATTCTTTCTAGTACCATGCGTAGTGACCTTTGGACTTTTTTACCTGCCGTTTTTTAGTAAAACAATGTTTGAACTGACGCTTGCTTGTTATTCTTGTGGAAATAATAATAATAATAATAATATAATAATAATAATATAATAATAATAATAATAATAATACAACTCCAAGACAAGATTAAATGTTCCAACGGATAAACTTAGATTTTTTGGAAATTTTTTGATTTTTAGATTCTTTTAAATTTGATGCCTACAACATGTTCCACAAAAGCTGGGAAAGACTGGGAAAGTTGGGAAATGCTCAAAACTGTTTGGAGCATTCCACAGGTGAACAGGTTAATTGGAAACAGGTGAGTGTCGTGATTGGGTACAAAGGGAGCGTCCCTCTATCCATCCTCAGTTAATAGTCTAAAGGTTTCAGAAAAATGTTTCTTAGTGTGCAACTGCAAGGAATTAAGGGATCATCTACCATCCATAATGTAATCAAAATCTGGTGAAATCTCTGCAAGTAAGCGACAAGGCCAAAAAACCAACATTGCATGCCCATGTCCTTCGATCCCTCAGGCTAATAGGTTAATAATAATAATAAATCATGTAACTGTTAGGGTTCCTACCTTCCTCGCCGGTCGCCATTACAGAACTATCGGTGTGGCGGCATTTATATCCACTGTCTCATTATGTCCCGATCCTGAACAGCTGAGCCAT
>JAVSBV010000134.1:25822-51574 GCA_033117975.1 Parotocinclus spilosoma | reverse complement strand
TATATATATATATATATATATATATATATATATATATATATATATATATATATATACATATATATATATATATATATGGATCATACTGCTGCAATTAAATATAAGCTTTTGTTTGTTTGTTTTTTGTGTGTACATACCATCCACTCAGTTTTATTTGGGGTTGTAAATATCTTCATGTGTGACATCACTACTACATCTTTCATTTCAGGATAAACATTTCAATTGACATGAAAGGTAAATCTATTGTCTAACCTCAATTTATGTTAATTTGGAAAATAAGCTTAAATCACTGCTTATCTATCTCTCACACACACACACACACACACACACTGAAAGCAGTACTGTTCCCTCAACATGTCTCACATCTTCAGCTTCTAAAACAACTTTCCAGCTGAAAGACACATATAACCTATTTTAATAATATTATTATGAATAAATCAGACTGTACACCATTCCCTTGTTAATTCATGATCGCTCAGAGGTCCCAATGGATGCACTAACACACCTGGCCTGTCACATGGGACAAGCACATTCATGGATTCACTAATTGTGTAGAGGATAAAGAGAAAGCTGTTTGAATTTTGGATATAAAAGATGTTTTACATAACTCAAGACCACAGGCTATAATCATGAAATGAAACGGTAGCATGTGCTTGTGAAAATAACCTACGTGAATGATATTAAAGAAGACAGCCAGTGTGTATCTTTACCAGATGTCTGTTCAACAGATAGAATCCTCACTTGTTTGTAATAGATAAAACATTTGAACATGTTGGAGGCTATGTCTGTGGAAAGTGGTAGACAGAGAAACATTTTAAAGCATAGGAGCACTTCACAATGGAGTCTTCTCTGAATACATTTGAAAAGCAGAACTTTTGTAACAAAGGAGAATAACATTGGTGCATGAGTACCTGAAAAGAAAGTAGCTCAAAGAATGAACAGCCTGGTTATATAAACCTTTTTTCTCAAACCCATTAGCAAGAATGGCCATGGGCTCTATAGCATAATGCTGTGGTTCTTGTGAGTCATGGGTTTAATTGTAAAGCCGTCTAACAATGATGAAAGATTTAATCAGAAAATCAATTTTAAGACCATAATATGGGTGTTGTGAATTTAACAGTATTTTTGTTGTTTGGATTTAGTGTAATTTCTTGCAGATGAATGCTGGGATCATAAGTGGTACAGAATTGGAGTTTCTAAACTTTACTGATGAAGATCTCTCAGTGGGCAGAGTTAAAAAATAGAAGATATTTCAGATGAATCTGAAGTGATTTAGAAAAAAGCATTTGATTTTGTTTTATTAAACAAGATCACCAGAAAGGCAAATGAAATGTCAAAGAAAGTTGTTCGATTACACAAATGAGATGCAAACTCAATTATCATGATCGAGTAGCAAGTGACAGATTCATGAGGTTGAAAAGAAGTATGTCAAACAGGACGAGAGTGCCACACATTGACTGTTCAGTAGGGTGTATGATCACCCAAGACTGCCAAAAAACAGTCACAGTGATGGGGCATGGAGAGGATCAGATCATCCAAGCAGTTCTTGTCTGATCCTCTGCCACTCTTGCTCCAGGGCAACATCCAGCTCAAGAAGTTTTGTGGGGGGCATTGGATGGCTTGCCATTCGTATTCTATACTACTATATCCCAAGCATGTTCAATGGGATTCAGGTCTGGAGAACGTGAAGCCCAGTCCATGCGTTTGATTCCTGTCTCCTGAAGCAAGTTGTTGACAAGAAGGAGGTTTACAATTACATGAAAAGAAAGTTATTTCCATCTGCCTCATTGCGGTATCTGACAGCCGTCAGTGATCCATTTCTGATGACGTAGATCTTGGTAAGACAACCAATGCTGATGGCAGCTCACACAATGATTTCACCACCACCAAATAAGTATTTTTCTCATTCTCCCGTGTTCCTCGTTTACATCAAATCAGGACACGATGATTGTCAGGCAGCAAACTTAACCGTGACTCATCAAAGAAGAGGTCAGTATCACCAATAAGTCCAATGATGATGCTCATCAACCCACCTTCTACAGGTTCTACGGTGATCAGCAGAAAACGGAATGCTTACCACTAGTTGCCAGGCATGAAGTCCAACACGATGGATCTGATTTCATATGGTATAGAGGTATCTCCATTATCCAGTGGCAGCAAGAATGTCTCTGTAACTCTGCTGCATTACTACCTGCGCCTTCTTGCCAATAATATCAAGTAGTGTTCATCTCTTTCTGTTGTGGTAGATGTGTGTCCAATTTATGACCTGATTACGAACAGCTGCTTCTCCTGCTATTTAGGTGTGGTTTTAGGGATAGTGGGTTATGTCCTGGGGCTTTTAGTGCCGATGGACGCGTACGGGGGGATCCCCCGAGGTACTTCATATTTTTAGGGGCACTTTGAGGGTCTGCCGTCCCGTACTCGTGTACTCGTCACATGCCTGAGCTCATGCTCTTCCGCCGTCGGCACTCAACGAGCCTCCCTCCAGCCGGCTACCCGTCCTGAATGGGACGCGCCCCGGCTTGGCTTACTCACGACACACGTGTGCCTGGCTCCCAGTCGGGACGCAACACAAGTGGCACGCCATTTCATCCTTTTGTTTTTTTTGTGTTCAGGAGCCTTTCGCTCCGCTCTTAGTCCCCTTTTAGTTTATCTATATTATTTTCCCATTAATATTTTACGTCGTGGGATTCCGTCTATCCCGCGTACTTGGGTTCTACCTTCAACACCACATCCCGTAACACTAGGTTGTGGAATATTTGTCTACTCTTCCTTCCAGTACTGTGATATGTTCTGACAAATTTTGTGGTGGTCTCTTAGATGAAGGCTCTGACATGATCTTTCAGGCAAGGACATTCACCTTCCAGTCCTTACACTACTGCATGCATTGTTTCTTGTAAAGTGAAAAATTTTCTGAGTGTACACAAGTTTTTCTCAAGCATTAGGGTTGGCATTTTGCCATTTTGTCTTGGCATCATGAATTTGCATTCAATTCTGACTTCTCAGTCACCCCTGAGAAAAAAAAAATCCCTGCAACATAATGTTGCCACTACTATGCTTCACGGTAGGTATTGTGTACATTGAGCGCTATTGTGTACATTGAGGCCTTACAATACCAAGGCAACATTAGCCGAGACTTGGCCAAGAACATTATTTTACCTGGATTTCACTTCTTGCTGATTTATGATCAGTCAGCATCATTTAAGAAATAATAAGCCCAATCATTATTGGTACTACTGACTTAACCCTGTTTTGTGGCTGTAAATCTTTCAGAAAATATTTCATAATATTTCATATATTTCCACATTTTTGGGAGCACTATAAATCTTAATGAAATTGTTTAGTAATCATAAGCTAATTTGGTAAATATAGTCAATGACAAAAATAAAATAAAATAAAATAAGGAACCCATATAGAAATGTCAGATGGCGGCAATACTCTGCATGCTCTAATGTCTCAGGCGGATATGTAAATGATTACAGGTGCAGTCTGATTAGACAGTGGGTCTTGCCACAAGATAAAACTATTTTCTCTGCTGCACTATAAGAAGACTCTCAATCACTACATTTGTTGATTCTTATCCTATTAATTGAAAACAGCTGACTCGAATTTCACCTTAATGTTAAATGTTAATCCTAGAGGTTTATATACTTTTGTCATTCACACTTATAACATTTCCTCAATAGAAAAAGACCCAAATATAATTTGGCTTGATTCTTTGACGAATTTTGACTAAGTTCTTGTTATTTACATTTGAGACTTTAATTAAAAATAATATTTTAAATTAAATAAAAAATCTATTTTGTTATCATATTTATGCAAAGCTTTAGAAACTTCTAATGGATTTACACGTTTTTAAGAATCACTGAAATTAATTTACATTTACTGTGAACCATCCATGCACACTTCAGACACCTTCCACAGCAAACAATGAATTAGAAATGTTATTAGTTTAGACAAGAAAATGTTGCTTGTTTAACACAATTGAATTGAAAAAAATATAGAACATTCTGAAGTTCACATATGTATAAACATACACTGTATGTATGTATGTATGTATATACTGTATACACTGTATGTCTCAGCCTGATACATGAACACATGGAATATCAACATAATTTTTTTGTAATAACTAATGGCTAATAAATATTCGTGTGGCACAGTGGAACAGCGGTTAGGGTTACTTCACAGCTCCAGCGTCCCCGGTTTAGTCCTGTGTATAGTTTGCATGTTCCCCCCATGACCATGTGGGTTAACTCCAGGTACATCCGGTTACCTCCAAAACTCCAAAGGCATGTGTATTAGGGTAACTGGTGTCTCTAAAGTGCTCTTAGTGTAAGTATGTGTATGATTGTGTGTCCCCTATGATGAATTGCACCCTGTCCAGGTTTGTTCCTGCCTTGGCTTTCCTGTGACCCTGACTAGGATTAAGCAGATAAGGAAATGAATGAATAATAACTACCAACTTCCTAGGTAAATGCACAAAGTGTAAATCTCAGTTTGCTGGCAGTTGTGATTTTGGGAACGGACCAAAAAAAGGAATTACAATAAGGTTTCAGCATTAAGCTCTCTACCCTCTCAACCTCAACCACCCCCACTGTTCTTCCTGGCTGCTTTAATTCCTGCCCAGCATGGTAACAAATGCTCATTAAAGCAGATTAATTCCACAAGAGGATTACACTCCATATTAGATAATGAAAGAAGAGATCATGTGTGTTTGATTCTGGGAAACTGAGAAGTAATCCAGGTGAAACACATCCAGTGGAGACACATATTACAAGGATTGTGGATGATAGGGTGTAATGCGTATGCAACAAAGTATCAGTAGTAACAGTTAAATCAACCTGGGCTTATGTCCTTGCTGACAGAAACGGGAAGTCACATTAATAATCCATTGCTACTTGCTCTTTGTGTATTTATAGGTATACACAGTGTACAGATGGACACTGCATGCATGTGTAAAAAGGCAAGCTGTGACTTATATTTTTCAAAGAGATGCTCTATGTCTAAGACACCTAAGGCACCTGGTGTGGTCTGCTGGTGTACCTGCTTCAGTTTTTTTCTTTTTGGACCATTCTCTGTAAGTCCTAGAGATGACTGTTTTCTGAAATACTTAAATTACTGTTCTAAGACCAGACCAAAGTCACTTAAAGCAAGTTTCCTCCCCGTTCTGATGCTAGGTTTGACTGATGACAACATATTTCCTTTTGCTAAGGACCTGGAAATGTTCCAGGCAGAGAGAGAAGTGTGTATTGAAGGTGCCACCAGTGTCTGCATGGTGCACATCCGAACTGTGGAAACTACTCATGCTTGTTGGCAGATCAAGCGATCCTCTCTACTGATGTCTGGGCCATCTGGAGTCTGTTCACCATGTACATGTACCCTAACTTATCCACTGCTCCCACATCATCTTAACAGCTCGGATGGCAGGCAGATCATTGAAATGATCATCCCTGCTTCTGGCAGTCCGTGATCATCTCTTCTCAAAGTCCATCCACTGGGCAAAATGTCTCTTACCAAGAGGTACAGTACCCAAAAGTAGCATCTGAGAGCAGCAGGGCAGCAATTCTATGCCTTCTTGCGTAGTCTTCTTTAATCAGACCACACCTGTAATCATTTACATATCTGTCTGTGACATAACTTAATGGCAGTTTTTGCAGGTATGCAACATTTCTATCTGGGGTTATTATTATTATTATTATTATTATTATTATTACTATTATCTATTATCTATTACTATTATCCATCTATCATTATCCACTTGATCCACACGTGGTCACGGGTCAGCTGATGCCCACCCGGCAACTCTGGGCGCAAGGGCTTAAACAACCCTAGACAGGGGACCAATCCATTGTATGATGGGGGGCCAATCCATCGACACACACACAGTCACACACTAAGGGACACTTAAGAGACAACAATTAACCTAACACGCATGTTTTTGGACTGTGGGAGGAAACCAGAGTACCCGGAGTAAACCCAATGCAGACATGGAGAGGAGATGCAGATTCCACACAGAAAGGACCCAGGCCGCTGCACCCTGGGATTGAACCCAGGACTTTCTTGCTGTGGGGCAGCAGTGATACCCACAGAGCCACCTTGCTTATTATTATTATTGTTATTATTATTATTATTATTGCAATAATATATTTAATATATTATTTAATATAATTAATATAATGTACACTCATTCTTGCATTTTAGGTTTGAAACACATTCCAAAACACTTGTAAAATGAACAAAATAATGATGTGATCTCAAACAGGTTATGCCAACAAAACTGTAATTATTATTTGCTACAAAGGCAGTAGTAAAGGCTGAGACTTAGAGAAGCAAAAATGGGCAGCTTGTACAGTTTGTCACATTAATGAAGATTATTGAAATGTCAAGGAATCTGGAGGATTTTCAGTGCCCAAAGGGTCTGTGATGCTATGATGCCATGTCAGTGCCATGCCATCAGTGCAGGTACTAAACTGGCCTGTTTGCAGACTAAACTTGTCTTCTATATAGAATGTGTGGAGAATTTAAAACTTCAAATGTCACACCCAGATCATGTATGTTTTCACATCTTAAAATGTGTTTGCATTAAGAATGGGAAAAATAACACTTGAAACAGTATCCTTCATATCAAAACATGATAACATTGCAGAGTTCTAAAGGTTTTAATGTCCCATTTTTTTGGAATGTGCTGCAGGTCTGAAATGCAGTACTGGATGTATAATATATTTATAAATGATATAAAGTTTACTAGACAAAACATGAAATATCTTGGGTTAAAACTAATGGAAATAAGACAATAATGCCTCAATATTTTCTCGTTTGGGGTTACTGGGTATTGGGAGTACTGTTATACTAGTAGTAAATACATTATGCTAATTCATTGAGTTTCCTGCTGTATATTTAAACCTTGCTTAAAAAATCCACTCAGTTTTTAATTCTGAAAAACAAATTACTTCTGCCACACTCCATCAGTCGATGGCAAACTACTCACATGATCCTGTTTCAGTCCATGGGGAAAGAACACCATAGCCAGGACTAAATGATTCAATAATAGACATTGCCTCTCAGGTCTAAATGAAAACCTTCCTGCTGCACATTAGGTTAGATTGGAGAACATACAGATGTTAGCAGACTCAACCTCTTGTAAAACTAAATTTACTTTCATTTAGTGGTGTAGCAAATAAGAAGGAATTGTTAATCAAACAAAGATTGATATGTTATATTAAAGTGCAACAATGTACTTTTCTTACTTGCATACTTTTCTTTAGCAAAAAACCCCCAGAAAAAACAGGTGTACAAAGAAACATAAGCTCTTCAAACAGACGGGAATGGGACAAACATATGTGGCTAAGCCAGACAAATGTTCACTCAGCAGTACTTTGGATGAAGGATGCACTGTCAAGACGAGAGAGGAAGATGGGGAGCAAACATGGCAAGAAATTGTAGCAGTAACTAATTGTTATCATTACACATGTTTGAAAAGTGTTTTCAAACAAGCAATCAAAGTCTCCCTCTGTAATTAGCAAAAATCAGTAGTGTCTGTGTTTTCTGAGAGGCATTAGATAAATCAGATCCTTTTCCATCGCCGAACAAAAAAAAAAACCTGTGTGCCGGCCGTATTGTTCAGGAAAGACAGCTTGACTAAAAACAAACTGACACAAACCATTTGAAGCAGAAAGAAAAAAAGAACATACAACAACCTGTCACAAGTGAAATGCCTCTAATTTTTCTGTCATCTGTCAGCAGTTTAACAAGAGAGGCGCGTTCTGTCCCCTCAATTTTCCTCCCAGCCATCCACACGTTCACAGACAAACGGCAGTCATGGAGGGGAAAAAACTGCTCCGTCCATCCTCTCTCTGTCTCTCTCTCTCTCTTGCTCTTTCTCTCTCTGTGTCTCTCTGTCACTGTTCTCTACCCTGTATTTTTCATCCTCTTTTTATGCATTCCATCCACTTCGTTCATAAGTAGCATTTTCTTCCCATCATGCCCCTGTGAGAGATTCTGACTAGGGAATCATATCTGTGTGCCAGAATGTGAGCTTGTACTGTAGCAGACTGCTCAAACTCTCTATATACAGGGGTTTCTTTTTATTTTAAAGATGCCTGCTTAATGTATCCTACCACATTATGCTGAGGCTGCAGTCGGTTCGTGTTATACTTGTTTCTTAACAGAGTGGTCAATTGGCCTTGACAGCCCAACAGCGCAGAAGAAGCATTTAATTCAGGACAGTTAAAAGGCACAACAGTGTCTTTGTTCCACTAACTAGAGGTCTGGTAGGCCTTGGGTTGTTCGGTAGGAGGTTAAAGAGAATGTGTGTGTGTGTGTGTGTGTGTGTGTGTGTGTGTGTGTGTGTGTGTGTGTGTGTGTGTGTGTGTGTGTGTGTGTGTAAGCCTACTTGTTACTTCTTGCCTCTCAGGCTGCATGCCCACTCAGATCCAGAGAGAGCAAGCAGCTCAGTCTCTAGTCTTTTATCACAGAAAACATCTAAACCAATCACACAGCAGGTTTTTGGGCCAATCATTTTTTATTGATACATTCCTTAAATATTAAACATCATCCAAAGCCCACTGCAAAACTTGAAACACTAATGGTAGAAATCGTTTTCTGAATGCATCACTGACAGGATCTTGCTAGGGTCCCTAAGCTAAGTGATTTTGGGACTCCCTCACGGCAACTGAGCAACACCTTGTGCATCATTAGACACAATGTCCAGGACTAACGTTAACTACGAAACAAGTATATACTGTGTAACAAACTAACAAAGGAGCTGCCCGATTGATTGATGATAAAACAGTGCAATTTTTAATCTTGTAAACCAAATTAAAGATTGTCTGTAAGGAAAAGCCGTGCTTCTACAGAGTACCCAGTACACACATAATCTAAGACGAAAAGGTGTGTTATATAAACACTGTAAATTTTAGAAGGTTTGCTATTTTCCTAAATGATTGGCTTTCATTTCTGAAAATAACTGTGAACGGACACGCTCCGCTTCATGGTCTGATGCTTGGCAGGCGTGGTTTACATCCTTGTGTGACATTTGTTGTCATTTGGGTGATCGACTGTACATCACCAGCAATAGTGTCATAAGACTGTTCAGGTTCAGGGCTCAGCACAGTTGTACAAATGCACAAGTCAAGTCTGAAAACAAACCGCATAAGTTTAACAAGGGAAAACTGAAGCGAGCTTGGATGCCAGAGCTCACCTCATGATGAAAGAAAGGTGTGTGTGTGTGTGTTAGGGTCAACCAGTTCTCTGGTTCAGCTCATCAGTCCTCAAAACACAAAACACATCCAACACCTTTATATAGGGCAGATTTTCATGCTGCCTGTACAGCAAACAGGTCCGGATAATCATAAATTAGGGGAGAAATCACAGTGTTCCTGCAAAATACAGGCCTAAGTCATGCTGCTCCTATTCTGTCAGAGCAGGACACAGGCTATAGTGATATTCATATTGCAGTGTACAGTATTAGCAATGCATAGCTGTGGATGGCACATTACTAATTTGGACTGGAACTGGAAAACCTTAGCAGGTTTTTCCAAACTCAAGTAAACTTAAGAAGGTTTGGGCAGAAGCTTACATTGCACTGATTAAATAAACTCCACAAATAAAACACAAGAAATTAGTCTCAAAGCATGGGTCTGATGCCCATCATGCCAGTAACTTATATGGTATAAGAAAGTGAAAACACTAATTTATACAGAACAATCTACATGATATGGCAAATGTTTTATATTGAACTGTAATTCGTCACCTAAATAATATATGGTCAGTGATGGTTCTGCAATCCTGTTTTTATTGATGATTATGGTAGATTGTGGTTAAGATAGATAGATAGATAGATAGATAGATAGATAGATAGATAGATAGATAGATAGATAGATCAGCAATCAGATTAGCAGTCATGGAGCCTCTTGATACTGGCTCATTGCACTATGATGACTTAGCAAACTGTGTTGTGCAGTTTGATTGCTGTTGGTACAAATGATCTCCTGTACCATTTATTGTTACAGCGTAGCTGAATGAGTTTATAATTGAAAGTTATCTGCTGTCTGACCAGTATGTCATGGAGGGCGTGTGATGTGTTTTTTCCAGAACAGCAGTGTGTTTGTTGAGGGACCTACTTTCAACTACCAACTCGAAATCATATAGTGATATGTCCAAAACTGAGCCAACCTTCTTGATCAGTTTGATGAGCTTTTTGCATTTCCTGCTAAGTTGCTGCCCACACAACAAACTGCTGCAAAGAAGGCAGCAACATTGGAATGTCAAAAGATTTCCAGCATCCTGCTGCTCTATAGAAGTAAAGGACTGATTATGGTTGTCTTTATTATGGTTGTCTTACAGGCACTTAATGTGGTATAGGGTAAAGAGGAAGGAGGAGGCCTTGTAGTGCTCTGATGCACCTGACCAGATAATCAGATTAGTAGGTTTCCAGCTAATCATAATTATATTACCAACAAATTACCCTAATCACCTATACTGCTGGTGAATCTAACAAAAAAGACTGTAGATAAGCAGTAGTTCTACCAAGCAAGTGTTTTTGTTTTTACATAGTTTTATTTGAGCTGATAGCACAACAGTGCTGCACTGCCAACATTATCCTGTCCCTTTAACCTTTGTTTGCTGGCTCAGTTTGCAGCTCTGATGCTTAATCAGTGCAGTGGAGGTAACTTAGGGGATCAAATCAAATTACATAGGAATTAACGCAACCCACTGTGCTGATATAAGTGATGTCTGTATTAACACACAGGTCAAAGATCCCGTCTAGGAACACTGACTGTCTCATTCTCACATCACCTTATACTGTCATATAGGCATTGCCACCACACACCCACACAGTAATACTGATATCCATGCCCATGGCAGTCAAATAGCCAAAATTATCTCTTTTGCACAATCCCTGCACATTCCCTGCACATTTTCAAACGGACATACGATACACACATACGCTGTAAATGTTCTTTCAAGTGGACCTTATGTCATATTTTGATTCCTGTTTATCAAACTTCAAAACAAGCATCCTGGCTAAAATAAAACCGAAATCGGGATTTTAAAAATATAGAAAGAGAAAAAACAAAAAAGTCATTTTTGACCCATTTCAAGTGAGCTTTATGTGTCCCAAACAGTAAATATGCTGTAGTAGTGTCCTGTTACATTAGTATTCAATTATATACAGTATATACAGTGTTTCTGCTGTCGTAACCAAAGAAAGTTAGCCTGAGCCCAGGAACTACCTGGTAAAGTGTACATTGTTAGTTTCAGAGGCCGGCACAGTCCCTCAGGAAGAAAATACAGGACAAGATGAGCTCATCAAAGTAGTTAATATGATGTTTCTACTTTCACAAAACCATTTGCTTCACAGTTAGGTAAAAAATACATGAAATGGATAAATTACATAAATAAAATGCAATCTAGATGTTACACTAATAGCTAATGTTATTATTTATTATTGTAGAGAGTCTGTTAGTATATTTGAAGATTGGAAGGATTACAAAATTTTAGGGTTTATGTGAATGTCTAGAAAATTTCCAGAAACCTCACATACACTGTCAGGACAGAGTTACATTTGGTGAAATGTGTGTCCTGACTTTTCTAAAAGTTCTTATTCCAAAAATAAAATTTCTAGTAAAAGTAAAAATCAAAAGAGCCAAAAGTTTTCATTTTGGTTACTGTAAGAAGGCCTTTAAGTATCAACATAATTAAGTAGTGACATTTAAAGTAAGCAACCATGTTTTGATACTAATGGTTCACGCCACATTTAGGAAAAAAAATTATTTGTAGGCTGCAACTGAAGACTGATTGCGTCATAACTAGGCTGTCCCATTTTGAAAGCTTCTTCATATGCGTCCATGAAAAGCCCCCATCTTTTCCATGGCAACGAGTGGATCCTTCATCAGCCAACATACCCCGAGGTTCATTGCGTGCCGGTGACGGTAACAAGAAATTTGCCTTAGAACAGATTTTTAAGGATGCAGCTCCTGAATTGGGACTCAGCTCAGGACATTCTAGATATACATACTTGTATGCCAGAGAAATAGAACTTGATATATCTCTACACCTTCTTATTTTAATCTTCTGTAAATTCAATGAAAACAAGATTTATGAGGCTAGTGAATTAGTTCACAACAAAAGACTGAACTTTGCTTATACGTAAACGTTTAGATAATGTTTTACAGCTATCAAAATTATTTATGTATAGGTTTATTTATTGGATTAATCATGGATATAGCTATTGATGCTTATAAGATGTAAAAAATAAAGAAATAAAGGAACCTAATATGCGGCAAACATCAAGAGGTGCTGGAATGAATGAGGCAAACGTCTCTGTTAAATGGAATGTTGTGCTTATGGAGCACTCAATGCAATTAGGCCTTCATGGTGTGGAAAAATATTGTCAGGACTTTCCAAACACCAATAAAGCTATGAACATTGGACTGCTAATACTGGACAGCAGACACATAGCTATGTGTCAAAAAAACCCACAACCATTAGATTAAATCCATGCGACCAGAAAACACTAAGGCCACAATGAAACTTCCATAACTTTAATTTTAAAAATCCATGCCCTGAGGGCAAGAAAGAAAATAAAGACAAAAACTCTTCTATCAGATGAGGCTGCTTTGATTAAAGCATATGAAGAGACAAATTTGACTTTGGCCAAATGGTCCTTTAATAAAAGGCTATTATGCCTGTGTGGTTTTTAAGGAAGCGATACAGGAAGTATGCTGCCCTGTGTGCTCACATCCTTAATTACCCAGAAGCCCCTGGTACTGGACTTTGCAGAGTTGTGAGTAGCAGTATAAATGAAAGCAAGAGGATGTTGGGGGGAGGAGAAGGGAAAGCAGCAACAAAACAACAAAAGATGAGAGAGAGAGAGAGAGAGATAGAGAGAGAGAGAGAGAGCTACCGAGCTAGAGAGAGAGAGAGAGAGAGCGACAGAGATAGAGAGAGAGAGAGAGAGAGAGAGAGAGAGAGAGAGCTACCGAGCTAGAGAGAGAGAGAGAGAGAGGGACAGAGCTAGAGAGAGAGGGGACAGGAAAACAAAGTAAGTGCACTCATTAAAACCCATCTTATTGTCTTCCTGTCCTATCAGCCGGCATCAAAACCGTCCGCAATATAGATAGGGAACTACAAAGTGGATCCCGGGGCCTACAGAAGTGAGGTTTTGATCAGACTAATTAAAAGCCATTTTGTTTTAAACAAACAGACACAACTCTAATTGGCTCTTTTCCATAAGAAAGGGAAGATGTTGAAAGTGAAAGAATGAGCGAAGATCAGAGGGACGCTCTCAGGCAGTGGGCCTTTTGCACACCCCAACTCACCCACCAAAATCACCCACCCCCCAACACACACACACAAGCACATTCACACAGTTATGTGCGTGCGATTAGACCTGAACACCATATACAGAATGACATATAAATGCATGCTACATGCTCCTCATCCAGGTCAGGGCATTTTTCAGAGCATAAAATAAAATGAGAAATCATTCTTCTGAATACTGTGGGTATGTGACAGTGCTCCCTACTTTACAATATTCTAACATAACGTAACAAGATACAAGACAGAGGGTGGGAGAGAGAACCCTGGAATTCTGCTGCAGCACAATGTTAAGCCTACTATTAAAAGTATGAAGGGCTATTAAAAGCTGGAACAAGATAGGGATTTCCCACTAATAAATAATGGTTATAGGGCTCTTGGGTTTTGAATATTAATTATCTGAAAATTAGAGTGAATATGGTACACATAATAAGGTGTGACTGTGTTTGTAATACGTTCAACCAAAAATTATTCTCCTTATATAATATTTTCAGTAAGTCAGTTTCTCACAGGTATTTCCTACTAGAGTAATCATAATGTCTACGATCAACAACAACTTAGGTACAAAGGTGCCAGTTGTAGTTGTTGTAGTCAAGTGCTGATGTGTGCAGTGTGTGCAACACCTAATATCAATCTACCTTTCTAATATAATCAGTGTGCATAATTGACAAGAGTACGGTAGTGTGTATTAACCTGACTTTGGAGCACTGAATACATTCTCTGAATCATGCATCTTCCCTGGCTGCCTGGTAGACGGGTCTTCATTTGTTACTACCAGGAGGACACTACCTGCTTAATTATACTGTATAGTTCCATCTGTAAAGTTAACTGAAGAAGGGACAATGGTCTGGGAAATAATTAATATGTCTCAACAAATCAATGTTATAGAGACGTTCATACTAAAGATGTACCTATAGTGTTGTTGTTTGGACAAAACTGGAGATGCATAGATTGTGGAAGCAATCCTTATTAAATAAAATCCTTATGCAGCACAAACCTAAAAATATAGTTTTTTAGACCAAATTTTCAAACAATGACCAAATTTGCATGAGATTACCATGAGCTAGTAGTAAGAATCAGGGCATAACAGTGTAAGCTGAATGAGAGCACATACACATTAAATATTACACTAAATTGCATCAACAGCAGATCAGTATTCAGTGAAGAACAATTTAACACTATGTAAAAATGAATAAATAAAATAAAATATTCACACCACAATAGCACAAAAATAGAAGCACCACAGAATGTATGACACTAAAGGCTTTGCAAAGCACCAAACAGGTGCATTGATTCATTGGAAGTCATAATCCATACTGTTTTTCTTTCCCTGATGTCAGTATCACCAGAGATTGAATTATAAAGACAACAGGCACTATTACGACAAAATCCCACACACAGTCACACAGATTACATTACATTAGCTGCAGCTTGTCATCATTGTGTATCAACATTCAGTTATCTATATGATAATAGGAGAGAAATGAACTCTATGCTGCAGCCAGACAATGATGCAAGACACAAAAAGCATACAGCCTAGAGACTCAATAATGCGCAATAAAATTTGCTCGATAGATGCCTTGAGTCTTTGTTTGTTCAGTTCTGAGACAATAAATGCTTCTTAACAAAGTGAGTCACCCCTCATACATTGCCTGGCTAGGGAATTTGTTGATGTATTTGTGTTAGCTTTGTTTTTATGCACATAGCAATTGTTAATGAGATAAAGCGCTGAAGATAAAGGAAAACCATGGCTGTTCTTGTTCACAAATATATATACAAACTCACCGGCCACCTTCTATTAGAGTCACCTTGCTACTACCAGAGTGGCCCCACTTTAACTTTCAGAATTGCCTTACTTCCTCTTCCTATTTCATTGTTATTTGGTGACTGTGGAGGCCATTTGAGTACAGTGCAGTACAGTACTCTTTGTCATGTTGTGCATTTTCCTGATGGAAGTATCCATACAAAGATGGGAACACTGTGGTCATAAAGGTAAGGACAAAATCAGCAGTGCTACCCATGTGGGCTGTGATGTTTAAAGAATGCTCACATGGTATTAAGGGGTCCAAAGCATGCCAAGAAAATATCCTTTCATGTTGTTTACACCAAATTCTGACCAACCTGTTTTTTATCTTCTGCTGTTCAATTTAGGTAAATGCATGTGAATTGTAGATTCTCTGTCCTGTTGTTAGCTCACAGGAGTGACACACAGTGTGTTTTTCTGCTGCTGTTGCACATCTGGTTCAAGGTTCAACATGCAGCCTATTCAGAGATTCTCTTTTACACAACTTATTGATAACAAGTCATTATTGTAGTTACTTATGGGCAGCACGGTGGCTCGGTGGGTAGCACCGTTTGCCTCACAACAAGAAGGTCCCGGGTTCAATCCCAGGGGGAGACGGCTTGGGTCCTCCCCGTGTCTGCGTGGGTTTACACCGGGTACTCTGGTTACTTCCCACAGTCCAAAGACATGCGTGTTAGGTTAATTGATTACTCTAAAATTGGCATTGACTTGTGTATATATATATGTGACTGGTGTTGAGATAACCTTGTGTATGGATATAACCTCGTTAAAGAAGCCAAAGAAAGAAAGAAAGAAAGAAAGTTACTTATAGTTAAAATAGTTATTAAGTTACACACTCAATCCAGTCTGGATATTCTCCTCTTACATCAGCAAGGCATTTTTTGCATTTAAATGTAATGCAATGCAGTGCAATGTTGCTACCATGTGACTGTTTGCAAAGGTTATAACGATTTTGTTCAAACACACC
The DNA here is from genome assembly GCA_033117975.1 of Parotocinclus spilosoma. Classification (NCBI taxonomy): domain Eukaryota; kingdom Metazoa; phylum Chordata; class Actinopteri; order Siluriformes; family Loricariidae; genus Parotocinclus; species Parotocinclus spilosoma. The sequence goes on along the minus strand of JAVSBV010000134.1, from coordinate 35,480 downwards.
GAACACTGGAGTAATTTAGAGAGACCATATAACCTAACATGCAGAATACGGAAGAAAACACTAAGAGAAACACTCAGAGAAAGCTGCTGTGAGCATGGAGAGTATATGTAACCTCCACCAGGAGTACGATGTAAGGATCAAACAAGAGATCTCTGGAGCTGTGGTGACTACACTAACCACATGCACTGGTGTGCAGCCTTAGCAGTCACATGAGAGTGGCTGTGTAAAATCATCTTGTCGTTACATTTTTGCATTTCTCTGGAATTGGAAATCAACAATGCAATAACAGGCTATAGTGTTTTAAATAGGAAACTAAATCCCATTTCATGCCATAAACATAATTGATGTGGATTATGGGTGCCCTATTTGGCAGTGACACAGAAAAAAACGTTTTATCTGCGTTATCTGTTAACTGCTTTATCATGAGGCTATAAAGCACCCTGTGTGATGTGAAGCAACATGTAAAGTAAAAACAGGCAGACAGCACATATAATTCTTTATTTAGGACATACATTTTAGTAAACTATCCTTGAAACAGTTTAATGAGTCACCCTCAAATTAAATCTATGAATAATGCCACCTCGTAATAGCAAGCCAGATTTATAACTACTAATATATATTGTACGATGTTGTTTTGTTACATTTACACACAAGTGGGATTTTAGTATCACCATGCATGTTTAATGTGTAATTTCAAGGCCATAGTGTGAGGGAATTAACTAAATTTGCAGTTAAATCGGAGTGTACAGTCATACTGATCTAACAGCAATGGCAAAAATCCCACTATAGAAAAAATTCTCATCAGAAATGTGGCAAAAAGACAAAGCTGACAGACAGGGACAGCCGACATGTTTTCCGGCTTGTGAATAAAAATTACTTTACTTCCAGGCAAGAACTGCTTGTAGAAGTCAACATAGGTTCTTCACAACCAATTACTGAATGAACACAAGCAAAGAACTGCATACTTTGAACACAGCGGAGTGGCACACAAGAGGCCTTTGCTAAATTCTGCTTACAGATGATTACAGTGGACAAAGGACTGTTCATGACTGTAAACGTGTTATTCGGTCAGATGAATCTCGTTTCTGTCTGTATGTGAATGATGGCAGGCATCATGATGTCCTCAGGATGCCTTCAATGAGGACTGTGTGCAAGGTGTGGTTCAAACCGGAGGACTACATTTGAACAACAGTGCCTACACAGAGCTGCTGGACAGTCAGGTTTTGCCATTTCAATTAAATTGCCAAATTGAATCTAGCTGTTATTCATGCTCTTGGAGGTAATACACGCTGTTAGGTATGGTAGCAGTCACAGGATACTCTTTTTGTGAGCTTACTTTTCATCATCGCAAGAGTTAATTTAGCAGCAACCAAAGCTGTCAACATGCAACTGTATTTATGCTATGTAGCAGAGCCCACTATTATTAAAAACAATAAAAACTGACACAAACTGTACTGATTACAGTATCAAATTGACACTCTACCAGAAGGCATAATAATAAATTAATACATTGTATAATACTTAAGGCTAGTAAACTAACTTGCTTTGTTTACCAGAAAATTGGCATTTTTCTATTGGCGTCTTGATTTACTTTATTATAGCAGTTTATAACAATGTAACATAGTATGTTCATTAATGATAACACATAGCAAGAGGCAGCTTAACGTGGAGGCAAGAGCAATCTGTAGATCTACAATCTACATTTCCTGAGGACCTGTGTTCAGATAAGGTCAGGTGATGTGGTTAAGAGACCCTGCATTTGAATGGCTTCCCATCCAATGAGCACTTTTACCTGCACCCAGTGAATTCCAGGATAGGTGGCAGGTACCTTGTGGCCCCTATCACGATAAGTGGAGTCAAGACAGCTAAGTGACTAAGTAGAATGTCGGTTACATTTTGTACAGATATTTTGTGTTCAGATGTGTCATAAAAGAAAACTTTATTGTCATGCAAGCCTGTGTGTACCCATGACCTGTAGTTTAAAAAACTACATAAAACCATAGCTGTTGCATGTACTTTCCATCCCCTTATATCCAGTCAGATTATATTTTCCAAAATTCAACAATAGCAACACATATTAATAGATCATCCTTTTACCACACATTGTTTGCTTTTTGTCTTTTATGCTAGCAAACAAAATAAGCACACCATTAGAAGGCCAGACCAGGCAGAAAGATGGGCCACAAAAGGATTTCATTTTTACTTGGCTCATAAGACATATTATTAATCCAATTTTTTAAATACGCTCTGAGATGTGGCAGAATAGAAAGGGAATGAGTGCAAAGCATCCAGCAAATTAATGAGGTAAACGTAATGATCTGAGATGATCAAAGGCAATCGGTGTTGAGCTAGCATATGCCACCAATTAGTAAAATAAGCCCAGGAATGGGCTAAAATATGCACCATGGTAACAGATGAAAAGACAGGGTCAGTGAGAATGCACTAATTTCTCTAAATGAAACACTCGGGAGTCGGCAATGGTTAAGGTAGACGCCGAGCTAAAAGTCAGTATCCCAGAAGACCAACAATGAAGGGCTTTGTTTCCAATACTCAGTACAATGAGTAATGTAAATGACATCATGAAAGAAAGTTTCCAGATACAGCATGACTTGAATTGTGCTACATACAAAGTTAAGAAACGTGTAAATGATTCTTAATGGGCAAGCTCTGACGTGGAAAACAGGAAGTTACATCTTTGCTAACCTTTAACGCATAGCTTATGTAATTTTTTTGGATCACATTATCACAACAGTGCAAAGAAAACAATTTTAAAAGAAGATCTTGTGAAAATTATGAAAATTACATTTATGAAATTAAATATGAAATAAATAGATTTAATATTTTAACACCAGTTAGGTATTCAGCCTGGAATTATTTGCATAGAGGTGTTTTTAATTTGCAAATTCAATAATTATCATATAGCCTGGTACTTTTAATAAAGGCTAACAACAGGCTAAACAGTTTAATAATTATAATAGATTATTTAAATGATTTTAAATGATCATTTAAGTGGTAATTTAAAAACTTTGAATTCAAAGAAAAAGCAGTCTTTCCTGCTTTGCATTTTTATTGTCTTGTTTGATGTGAATGTTACGAAAACAAAAAGAAACAAAGAGAAATTACTACAGAGACCCCTTCATGTTTATGCGTTTATACATCTCTTAAATGACCAGTGACCAATGAGCATTGAATGTATTAAGAAAAAAGCACTCATTGTCATTCATCTTCACCTCAATTGATCAAAGTGTTGACCAGCAGCACATGCATGACCAGTTTATTTTTACCTACAAACCTTTCAGTCGGCAATGTGAGAGTAAGATATATTGTCACATACACTATGGCTATCATCACGCCTGCATACACCCACATATTTGTTTCATAGCAGGAAGCATTTAATGACAGATGTAGTGTGATGCTGCAGTTTTGGCTGTAGAGTGATGAAAGCCCTATGTTGGGCTAAAAAGCTAAGGGCCATTTTATAATTCAGTGTCTTAAAATTTTCCCCAAAATTGTAGTCTATGTATTATTTGAATTGTTATATTTTTAAATATGTACTCTCTGTTCATATTAATTTTGTTTCTGTTTATTTAAACTATTACTATGGACGTTTTAATTATATAACTTAGTAGGGTGCACACTCACACATGTTGTCCCTGTGTCCATGTGGGCTTACTTCAGGTGTTCCAGTTTCTTCCCACAGTCCAAAAACATGCTTTGTACTCATACAATGACAATAAAGATCTTACCTTGACTAAATGTAAGATTTGTTCATTAAACTCATTAAAAAGGTCATTCAAAAGTTAAACAGAGTCAAATCTGCTTTGAGACATCAGACACAGGCACTTAATGATGCTCGTACATTTCTGAGTCTATGGTGTGTTTGTGTAGCAACTCCTTTGACTGTGATGAAAGATTACACTCATTGGACAAATTACTTTGAACATGTCATTTTGACACACAGCCACATGTGCAGGGTTTTCTGGCAGTCAATGTAGTGTGAGCAGGCGTTTACTGGACAGTGAATTTTTGTTTGTTCCACCTTGAAGCATTGTTTCTCTGGATTGATGACTGGCTGACCACTTAAAGTAAACTGACAATCCAGAACATAACTGCCCCTTCAAACTTCAGTAAATCAGTGCTAGTAAGCCTTACGATTTATTTACAACCTGTAAAATCAGATAAAAGACAAAAGATGTATTATTATATGAAAAGGCTTTGTATTAGGCAACGCAACTAACAGCAGCTCCACTGAAAGCATATAATATTCACTGATTTATGAGTATGCTATGGCTAATCAGTATCATGATCTTGTCTTAATAAATGTGTTTTCACTGTTTTAAGAACCACTGATGCGTTGGAATACATTGTACAGTAATATGATTATCAGGCTGTTAAATAAATTACAATACTTTAATCATTCCGACAGGATTGGATCAATTTCATCACAGTTTCCTGACTTTTATTTTCGAAACTGAAATAAAAATTGTGGCATGCAGTGCGCAATGTAGGGTAATTTTGCCCCGGGTAGGAGGTCATCCAGGTATATTGCACTGCATGCTGTTTGCATTAGGAGTATGCATAGTATGTTATTGTAAATACAGTTGTTTGCGCTATGGATATAGTGGAGATAAATTCTTCAGCCACCAATCATCCCAGAGTAGACATAATACTGTCCAATCAGAGACCCATATAGGCTAAATTAGAGCAAAGAGTGTGCACTACAAAGACAGATATGGTATGACACAGCTGTGCTGACACATAGACCAAAGCCATTAGAGCTTTGTGGCCCAAGCACACGGCCAGGCTGCTGCTCTCTAAGCACTTGGTTCAAACCTATCCCCAAAAAAGCACTTGCTTTGTTCTTGTCCGTGTGTTTGTGTGTTTTTCTTGTGATAATGATGTCCTGCCCCAGTTTTTCGTCATGTAGAGAAGCATTTGACTTAAATGCCAAAATGCGATCATAATACACTTGGCAAGCGGTTCTCCTTAGGAGAGGGAGATGGTAAGAAAAGAAGACATTCAATTTGCCAACAATTGAATATTTTATGGTATTTTTAAAGAAAGTTAGAGAGTCTTTCATCCTTTTTAATCCTGACCTCAAAATGGGTATTTTGATTTGCAATTTATTTTTACCATTCTCTAAGCCAGCTTCTCAATGGCTAAGAAGAGACAATGTTAGGACAAGCCTCTTAAGCCCATTAGCCTTATAATTCATATGTCTTGGCAAATGCTATTCAGTGTGGTCCAAGATCTGCAAGCACTGTGTTTCTGTCACCTTGAGAGGTGGGAGTAGATGTAAGCTTATGTTTTCCTAGTTTGCAGGGAAGGGATAAGAGCAAGAGAGCCAGAATGTGAGAGAGTGAGAATTAGGAAATGAAAGTGTGCCCAACCAAGCTTCCACGTGTTGTGGTGTTGTGTTTGTTTACCATTGTATGTCCTGTTATCAAGTCCAATTTAAAACAAATAGCAAGGATGAACAATGAAAAAAAATCCTGATCCTACCTCACTTATGAACACACACACACACATGAACCGTAGGTAATTAAATTTACTCCTACACTTAACTCAAACCTTAGCCTCAGCAATCAAAATAAATTATTTTGGTCCCTTTGTTTTTCAACTACTTTATACCATATACATTTTACTGTCTGTATTACTGAGCTGGTGCTAAACAAGCTGCAAAAGGTATTACATTGGAAACTATTTTGTCATTTTAAATGCCTCAGTGGCAATGCGCTTCAAATAAAAAAACACAAAAACAACAAATAACTGAGCATTTACTACTACTACAACTACTACTACTACCACAACTATTACAAGAGCAACTACTACTACCAATAATAATAATAATAAATAATATAGCACAGCAAGATGGTCCCGAGTTTATTTCCAGGGTGGAGTGGCCTAGGTCCTTTTTGTGTGGATGTGTGGAGTCTACATGTTCTCCCCATCTCTGCGTAGGTGTTCTCCGGGTATTCAGGTTTCCTCCCACAGTCAGAAGACATGTTAGGTTAATTGATGTCTCTATAAAGCAGCCCTTAGTGTGGGACTGTGTATCTGTGTGCCCTATGATGATTTGGCAAGCCCGTCTAGGGTTGTTTCTGCACTTGCCCACAGAGTTGTCAGGTGGGCAGCGGCTGGCCCGTGACCCTGTGTGGATTAAGTGGAACTTAATGGATGGAATGAAATATGGTACATGACGATAGCACGAGTGGTTAGCGCTGATGGTTATAGCTCTAAAGATCCTTGGTTAGAGTTCCTGTTTGCATTTTCTCCCTATGTAGGTTTGTTCTAGATACCCCATACTCTCCCACATTCCAAAAACACTGTGTGTGTGTGTGTGTGTGTGTGTGTGTGTGTGTGTGTGTGTGTGTGTGTGTGTGTGTGTGTGTGCGCACGGTGATGCATTGGCACACTCTGTAGGTGTGGTACCTGCCATGCACCATTTTTACCAGTTAAAACTGGCTCGTGTCAACCCTGGATTAGATTAAGTGGGTATGAAATTGAGTAAATTAAACATTAAAATAAAAATAATGATAAATGATGGTCATAAAAAATTACATATTTGCAGCACTTTCATATACTAAGTGAGAACATGATGCCATTTGAAACAAAAGTGTTTCAGTCTAGTATCTCCAGGGGTACCGCCAAGGTTTTGGGGCCCCATGAAAATACACTGAAAAAAAATAACACTTAAACACAATGCAACTCCAAGTGTTCCCTTTATTTTTCAAACAGTATATATTACACTAATACATTTTAGGGCACCTGCCAGTTACAGGCCCATACAATCATCCTAACTCATGTCCCCCACCCCTTACAATGCCCAGAATATGCCACAGATCCATTGGGCTTTACCACATCTAATACACTTGTAACATAGTTTACAATGTTTCAACAAAACAAAAAGTAATGTTGGTAATTGAAAACCACACATACTAACAATTTACTACTACAACAAAACAACTGAAAAGAGACCCAACTAAGAAGTCAGCAATTACTTACAGGGGACTCCTGTGGCCTAGTGCTTAAAGCACTAGACTATCCATTAGAAGGTCCAGGCTTCAAATCACACCTCTGCCAGGCTGCCACTGTTGGGTTCCTGACAAATGCCCTTTACCCAAAATGATTTGTTTTTGTAAAACTGTATCAATTGTAAGTCGCTCTGAATAAGGGAATCTACTAAATTACTTCAATGTAAATGTAAAATAGTACAAATAGTTCAAATTTTCATTTTTAGCTCAAATTTAATATGTTTTCCATTACACTTCAAGTTTAATATGTGTATTAGTATTAGTATCAGAATGTACAATTATTTGGTATGTTCTCCCATGTTCCTTTGTTGTTGTGACAGCATGTACTCAAGCTGTCACAGGCTTAACAAGTTTGTGCAAAACCTGATGATCCATGTTATTTCAGCATAATCTCACAGTATTCCAAAGAGCATCTTGCGATGTTACTAAATGCTTGTCTTTTTTTGTTTTCACATGCCCCAATATAATGCTTGATGGGGATAAGGTCAGGTGACTATGAAGAACAGTGAATGGCACCACAATTTACTCAAGCAGTTGTTCTGATTTTAAATTATTTGTAATAGAAAAAATACTAAATGTGAGAAACATGCCAAATACTATTCATAATATTTTCACTAGTGACCTTTGTAGTTATAAGTGACTGAATATATCAGTAAAAATGTTCTAATTTTCTTCTCAGGTTCCAATATAAAAAAGGAATTTTAAAAAGTTTATTTAATTTATTATCAAATTTCAGTTCAAGGTAAAACTGTCCGCACATTGTTAATTACTGATAAGTAAAGGTAAAATGAACATTGTATGAAGTACAACAAAATCACAGATTTCAAAGGTTCAAAATCAAGGACACAAACACCCACTATAAAGCTGCACAATGCTCCTCTCCCTCTCTATTCAGCTTTAGCCGGACATGGAGCAAAAAAAGGTTTATACATGGCTTTACTGGTCTAAATTGGTCAGCAGTCACACATCTAACAATCTACTGAAGTACAGCATTCAGTGTGGAAACTGTAATGTTGGAAAAGAAACAGCATTTACTAACTGAAGCAAGAGGACAGATAAGAGCAAAGCCAGAGTGCAGAACAAAGTCCAAGCATTTCTTGTTTCCTTCTCTCGGAAACCAATCCCTGATTCCGCCTAAAGATAAAAACCATACCACCAGCTTTGCTTAAAAATCCTTTTATTGTGAGATGGGTACAACCAAAGCATTACTTAAGGGGAATTTAAACAGAATAACAGAAACATGTGCAGGAATAAATTTAAAATCATGCTTCTTTATACATACAGCACAGAAAGGTAAAAGGTGGAAGTCCATGAGAGTTGTTAGGAGATGATGTACAAGTTAAAAGCCCATGTAATGTCTTTTGTAATTATATTTTACAATTAGAGTCATCAATACCAAAACAAAATATATCAAAGTTTGATAGTGTTGAAGAGCAACAGATTATAATACATTTAAATATATTGCATATACAGTATTCAAGGTCTTATGAGTTTTATTAGTATTATGCATGCTGCTAATTATAAAGGCTTATTCTTTACAGTTATATTCCTTAAAATATATCCAGATAATTTACATTCAAAATCATTAGACTGTGCAAGCTTCTCTAAAAAGCTGTTTGCCATCATGCACAGATATCAATCTGTCAATTTTGGTAGCCAAAAGTAAATTCCTGACAAATATGTGTGCCTTAGCTTAAGTTCTTTCACACAGCACAGCATTGTAGGCATATTAAATATGGTATATATTTTACATATTTAAAAATATGTGATACCTTTTAATATTTCATGTGAATGAGGTTTGTAACATCTTGGCTGTTGGTTGCGCATTCATATTTAAAATGTGTCAGTAGGACAGCATAAGATAAAGAGAAGAAGATAAGAGAAGGTGTTACTCTAATAGTTTCATTAGTATAGCATTTTGAATAGATGAGTAATTAAAACCATTTATAACAATCAATAAAAATTAAATATAAATAATTTTTAAATGGTTGGTCAAAATAACATAAACCTCTATTGTAGAGTCGCACCTAAATGTTTATATAAAAAAAACAATAAGTAAGTATTTGAGGACAACAACAGACTGGTCAATCAATGACGCTCCCACTAATCCCACAAAAGACACCACCTACAGCTTTGGTCATGAGCTGGCACCACATAACACAAATAAAGCCATGTTTAGTGCCCTGTAATTCGAGACAAGACAGGGGTTTACTGGTAAGCAATTCTGTTGTGCAGTGTTAGTTTATAGCAATTTTATTATGCTCCTCAATTCAGTGTGTTGTGCATGTAAAAAAAATCCCCATGCCCCTGCAAAAATAAAATGTGACAATACATTCTTAATACTCATTTCTATATAGCGTAATTTCTATAGGTGGACTTTAAAATGTATAATCCCACAAATATTGTAGAAAACATACTTTGTAAAAAGTGAATCATGTGTTTTTAGAAGCTGCCCTGTACTTTGGATGAATGTCTCCTAACAACAGTTTAAGTTTAGAGCTGCCAGTACTGGAATTACTGAAGTAGATTTAATGCAATTTGTCCTCTCTTGTTGTGTGTGTGTGTGTGTGTGTGTGTGTGTGTGTGTGTGTGTGTGTGTGTGTGTGTGTGTGTGTGTGTGTGTG
>JAVSBV010000134.1:11553-25727 GCA_033117975.1 Parotocinclus spilosoma | reverse complement strand
GACTGATACCAGTTACCTGCTAGAGTTAAGCGCGCCGCGCGAGTCCCAAACCTGCTCGCTCTGAGCTGAAAGTACGTGCATGCACAGCAAGACACGACAGGTAACTCCCTCTGCACCACCGAAATCGCATCACACACGTGCTGAGCTAAACCAAAACACTTTCTTTTTCAAAACTTTGCAGCCCACACGTGCGGGAGAAAGTCCTCCCCGCGCACGAAGGGGAGTAAACACAGGCGAGGGATGAGAAGATGGCATGAGGAGGAGTGAATATGTCACATAACAGGACTTCGAATAGCGCGAGCGCATAGGTCAGAGCTGACACGCTTCATTATGTATTACAGTCTACGTTGATCTTCCTCTCTCTCTTCTCTCTCTCTCTCTCCTCTCTCTCTCTTCTCTCTCTCTCTCTCTCTCTCTCTCTCTTCTCTCTCGTTGCATGTCTCCCTACTAACACACTTAAAGAGCAAACAGCTGAGCGTACAGGTGCGTATGAGCTTGTATGCTGCTGAGACTGCTGTAAGGCTACTTAAAACAGACCGCAGCTTCCGTGCGCGCGCCTACAATTCACCGCACGCGTGGGATCAACAAGACTTAACGCGCGCAATGCAACTCTCAGCACGCGCCTTAGGATTGCTTTAATTACGGACAAACCAGCGATATATCACATATATGATAAGGCAAAATATTTATCCAGCTTATTTTATCTTCAGGTCAGAGGCTTTAGACTTTTCTATTGTTTGTCGATTTCGTTACTGAGTCAGTCATGTGTTAAGTCTTCACGTTAAAGTGATCGATTTAAAAATGCTATTAAGCGGAAAAAGGTAATTATGAAAGAATGAGCAATTACTACTGTTTGAATGTTACTTAAATCTGGGAGATCAGCGCACCAAAAAGCCCGCATTATCCCATAATGCCATCAATTTGATATTTGCCCACTTTTACCAAGAAATTGTATTTTATTTTATTTTTATTTTTTCAGTTTACTTAGTTCTCCAGCTCTAGGGCAATACAATGTAGAATATTAAGTACATAAAGAATAGTAAGGGGCTACTGCTGACCATTTGATTTTGCAAAGTTGCTTACTTTTATATTTGCAAATGTAAACTACTAGTCTGTGTTATTTATTTGTTTTATTAATGCATAGTTTTCCCAGTATGTGTTCCTCTCAACAGATAGTATTTCTCTATTTTTAGTTGTCTATAACAATCTGAGCAAGGTAATGACTGTTAAAGGCATCCTACATACACTATATGAACAAACATTTGTGGACACACCTTCTGATTATCCAGCACTGCTATTTCACCAACACCCATAAACTCGTTCATAACATAAATTATACATGTCTGAATTCTTCATAGACAAACAGTGGTAGTAGAATGGATTGTACTACATACACCGTTTACTCTCAATATTATACATTTACAGGTTTTTACTTCCGGCACGTTACGTTTCACCTCAATCTTTACTTCATCAGCCACCTTGAAATGCACTGGAATCCCAAAAGTGAACCAGGACTTACTGTCAAACACCTGATGCAGCTGACCTCACAGTCATGTTACAAAATTTGGTGGAAAAATATTTTAGAAGAGTGTGTTGTAGCAGCAAAAGTGAAAAGCAAACTCCATACTTATTTTTAAGAATATTATTCTTATTGTATATTTCAGTGAACATTTGGCATTTTTCATTTATATCCTTAAATAAAACCTCATTAATCTGACAAATTACAAAATACGATGCCTTAAAAGTATCTCAATTCAATATACCTAATATTTAAAACCTAACTTTGAAAGGTGTGCAACATTCTTGCAAAAATGCTCTATTATGGGCAAATGTCTATGACACAGTATGCCTAGGCCTATTTATAATATATTGTTTTGCCTCGTACACCGTTTGGGTTCACTGAACAGCACATCGTGGCTTATTCATCAGGCTATGATTGAATTCATCCATCTAAAAAGGCTCAATCAAAACGGCTGAGAAATGAATAACAGAAAAGGCAATATACACAAATTTTCCTCACGTTGCTGTTAAAGACGTGACTCAAGTAATCTGGATACATATTTCTCAACTGTTCACAGGAACTTCTGAAAATCTGCCCACTGGACGCATCATTCATCGACCACACGCAATTTATGTGACAGAGTTGTGCCTTAAAACTTTGCAGGCTATATATTCTAACATTGTAATCACGAAATCCACTACATGACTGTATTTAAACACCACAGATCACGCGCTGCTTAATAGCTTTAAATCAAAGCTTTACGCGGAGAAAAAGGCTTAAACGGAACGGGCATAAACGCTCTCTAGCGATCAATCGGAGTTACTGCAGACCAGACCTGAAGAACTGTATCTCTGCGTTTTCCAGTCCTCCTACTAGTAAATTAAAAGAATGGCCAAATTGTGGCAGAGCAGCAACGGCACTAAACTAAATAGTAGCCTGTGTGGTAAAGCAGGGTGGGATACAGCAGGCGTAAAGTTACCCTTACCTAGAGTAAACTGAGTAAATCTTAACTGCTGGAGAAAACTCTGACCACTTCAAGTTCTAATTTTTTAACTTTAAATGTAATATTAAAAATATACATCATATAAATGTCAATATATTAGTATTAAGAAGTAAGGAGGGTATTGCATTATAAATAAGATGTGTGGAGTTTTACTGTATAGCCTTTCGTCACATTTCCATTTTTTTGGCCATTCTTAGGCTAAATCAGATTTGCTTCATCAGACTTCATCATCAGAATATCCATGTGTAAGACAAAACGTATTTTAAAATCGTCTTAAATTGTAAAAAAAAAAATTTTCACTCCCACTTGAAATCTGTTTTAAAATAAAGAACCGCACTGCTTGGTTATGGACATCAGCTTTTTATGTAAGTCACATTTTGTATATAACGTTAAATTCCAAATCTTAAGGGAAAAGGTCATGCGGAACACACAGTTAAATTCTTAAGTGTGTAAAAATGCTACAAATTTGCAAACAAAAAATTATATCAGCTCATGCTTTTAATCTCAAGGTCTTTATAACAATTACAGTATTCTCAAAGGGAACTTTCATCATTGTAACCACTTACATACTTAACCATGTCTGCACTGTTATGCTGTTTATACATTTTAGCATGATCATTTTGTAAAGCATTGCACGAGCTCCTGCACTTTGCTGCTTTGATATGAGAAGTGTATTGTAATTTTCTTGTGCCGACATCGACTGTGTTCTATATCCATGCTAGAGAAACTGTTATTAATGATTAATGCTGGTAGGGATTTGGTTAAAGAGGATGCAAAACAGTCAGTAACTCGTCAACCCTTATCAAACAGTCTGTGAAATCTTTAATACATGTGTATTTGGTCCCCAGCTTACATCTGTCTGCTTAAAGCTTTATTACTTAAGACTCGTATGGATGGGGGAAAAGTGTCTCCTGCTAGAGCAAGTGAATAATAACTAAAGCTGACAGCAAGTGCAAGCATGTTCTCACATGAGCTCGCATTAACAGGCACGCGCGTTCAAGCACACACAGACAGAGAGAGAGAGAGAGAGAGAGAGAGAGAGTGAATGTCAAGTCAGGGGAGTCAAAATGTGACACTTTCTTGCTGGATAGAACTCAATCATCATAAAACAGACTGCCCTCAGTTCTAAGAAATAAGCACGTATATATAGATTTTCAAAATGATGTAAGGCAAACGGTATATAGGAACCAATCAAAAACAACCAAGCAAACACATTTATCCCACTTCTTCTGGTGTACTGCATTCCTGGTTTATACACGTGCAAATATAATCTGTGATACTACACATAAAATGTACATTAATGTGGAAATCAGAATATACTGCCAACCTTATGTTTGAACTTTGGAATTCACAAATCTCTTTTAGCCCTACAATGGATTGACACCCTGTCTTGGGTTGTTCCTGCCCGACCCTGTGTGAATTAAGGGGAAGATAATGGATGGATTGATAAATTATTTTAATGCTGATTAAGTGAAAGTAAGTGGTAATATGATGTGTCTATATTTTAATTACATTATTTTGAAGAAAGTGAATTAGGAGTGCAAAAAACACTGTGCGGAAATGTCTAATGATAAAATGATACACGAATGATACACTATTATTAAATGCTTACAACCAGTTATAAAGTGTTAGTGTTCCTAGTTGTTATTAAAATATATAAAATAACAGTATTCAAAAAATCAGCTATTAATGTATAGAACATAGTGGTAAATACATTTTTATATCTTAGATTTTATATCTTATATATTATATCCAGCTGAAGATTGCTGGAATTTAATTTATCATATTGGCAATGTTACACTATGATACAAATCTAAAATGACCACTTTATCCAGGTTAATTAAAAGCATCTAATATATGTGTAACAGCAAACTGCTTCATGCATGCATACACTAATTAACAAACGTTAATCTACAGCATTCTGATTGTTGAGCTCTACATTTCTTGAAACTGAACACATACTAAAGTAAAATGGGTTGTACTGAATACCACAGTCACTCTCAATATGACACATTTATAGGAAAGCACTAAAATGGACAGGGGCTCTCCAGTATGTCAATAAATGCATGGTGATGTATGAAATGTTTTAAATGACAATGTTTCTTGAAGCGAAATTGAAAGGGTATTTCTACAGTGCGTAATATCATTAAACCATCTGGAGTGCACAAAAGCTAAAGTGAAGAACTGTTATGGGGCCAAACACTCTGACTAGGATTAACTGGATAAGAAATTTAATGAATGGCTGCTTCAGATCAAAGAGACTGTAATCAGCAACAAGTCAAAAAGTCTGCCATGGTATGGAGCTGTGTCAGTGCCCTTGGCAAAGGTCATTTACACTTGTGCAAATGTGATGGCAGCATTAATTCAGAAGAGTACATTATGGTCTTAGAGCAAATTGTTCCCAACTTAGCCATTTACCTCCCCAGTATTATGTGAGTCTGTGACTCTGTGGTCAGGTTCCACTCAGAAAAAGCTTTGCCTGTTTTGTCAACAAAAGAAGTTGAGTGCAAGTGCTCAGTATCATATCCAGAAAATAGACGTAGGAGTCCTGCAAGCATTGCTGCAGAGGTTAAAGGGGTGGGGGTCATGCTGTCAGCGCTCAGGCACACTGTATCAAACTGGTCTGCATGGCTGTCATCTTAGAAAGGAGCCGTTTCTAAAGATAATACACAAGAAAGGTCTGGAAACATGTCCTGTGATCTAATGAGACCAAGATAAACTTATTTGTTTCAGATGGTGTCAAGCATGTGTGGCGGCAACCAGGTGAGGAGTACAAAGGCAAGTGTTTCTTGCCTACACTCAGGCATGGTGTATGATGATATCATGATTTGGGGCTGTATGAGTGCTGCTTGAAGTGGAGAGCTACAGTTCATTGAGGGAACCATAAATGTCAACATGTACTGGGACATACTAAAGCAGAGCATGATCGCCTCTCTTCAGAAACTTGGGACAGGGCAATATTCCAACATGATAACAACCCCAAACACCCCTCCAACATGACCACTGCATTACTAAAGAAACTGAGGGTAAATGTCAAGCATGTCTCCAGACCTAAACCCTACTGAGCATGTGTGGAATGTAAAAATGAAATGTAAATAGTGTAATAGCTATTAAACTATTAAACTATAGCTATTAAACTATAAAAGCTAATAACTATTAAATCTAAAATATACTGTATAGCTGTACTTCTATTCATGTGTCTGTATAACAAAGTACAATATACAATATAACAACAGCAAAGTATTACTTTACTTTAATATTATTAAGATGCATGAATAGAAGTACACATATATAGTATAATTAAAATATGTAAAATATGAATATAATAAAAACTGTCAAGCGCTGTAAATACTAATAGATGTGTAATATATGTGCACTACGTATAAATGCAATGACAAAATAGTAGTACATAGTGATATCATTAGAGAGATAAGGTAGTAATACTCTGTGAGCCTGCCCTGTTTCAACTTTGGTATACAATAATTTACCAGCACAGTGCAAAAGGGAAGCTCGGTTTTCCCTAAAACGAATCAGCTACTTATCACAAATCAACTCTTTGTTTCTCAACTTTATCTCAACTTTATTTCGTTAACTTCATGGGGGCTCTAGAGTCTAGAGTGTTTATTAATAAATGACTATTTGTTTTCTTAATCGGTTGTCTTTCAATTTCCTTATTTCTTGGTTACAACAACATTGGACTGTGAATGGTAACTTGAAGTGATACTTACCGTGACACCCAGGCTTTCATGACGCCCCACCACACCCTTGACATAAGTTGTGCTCCCCGATCATTGATGCTATTCTCAGGGTGTTACAGGGAATCCTAGGGATCCCACAAGACAGACACCAGTCTTGTTGAATCCCCAGGATCCCCACAAAATTAAGGAAGGAACCTAAGATGCAGTATCCACAGACAGGCAACCAACTAGGAAACCAAATAGAAATGTATTCATAAATAATGTAACAACAAACTGAGATAGACCTGCGGGAACACCAACTCTAGAGCCCCCATAAAGAGCCAGATCTCTTAGTAAACACACGCTGGAGAGAAAGAGAAATAGATAAAACCAGGGATGAACACAGTCCAGAGACCACCTCGGAGATGGCACATAGAGATGGGTCCTCGCAAAGTGTGTGGGACACGCAAGCCAACAGAAACCCAGGAATGACGACAGGTCAGAGTCACCTTAGAGATGGCAGGGGGAGCTGGGTCCTCAGTGTGTAGGGTCCACTCAGCCATCAGGGTATCAGGGGGAGACGTCCGGAGGCAATGAAAGGGAACTAGAAAGTACACTGGAAAAGGAAGCCATGGCATGCGTCCTGTATATAAAACAAAAAAATGTTCAGTACAGCTTACAGCGAAATCCATTTAATTATTACTTTGCGTTAAGCCGGTGGATGTTCAGGGTTAAAAGGTGGAGTTCCTTGGGCTCCAATAGGCCAGACGCAGGTGAACTTGCTCTTCAATCAGAATTCGGGAGACAGTGTTCGTATCTTGTGATCACTGTTGGTACAAACACTCTCCTGTACAGTTCCATGCTACAGCAGAGTTGGTTGCTGAAAGTGGTCCACTTCTTCTTGCTATTTAGGTGTGGGTTCTAGCGCTGTTCAATGCCAGGTCTTCTTCATTCGGTACGCACGCTCAACCACTGGTGCGCTCGCACACTTACGCGCACCTTTAGGGATAGTGGGTTATGTCCAGGGCTTTTAGTGCCGATGGACGCATATGGGGGGAACCCCCGGGGTATTTAGTATTTTTAGGGGCACTTTGAGGGTCTTCCATCCCATACTCGTTTGCTCCTTGCACACCTGAGCTTATGCTCCTCCGTCGTTGGCTTGGCTTGCTCACGCCACACGTGCGCCCGAGAACACACTCGGGCCCCTGGCGCTTCGGGACCCAACACAAGCGGCGCGCCATTTCATCCTTTTGTTTCTTGTTGTGTTCAGGAGCCTTTCGCTCCGCTCTTAATCCCCTTTAAGTTTTTCTATATGATTTCGCCATTATTATTATACGTCTTGGGATTCCGTCTATCCCGCATCCTTGGGTCCAACCAACCCCCAACCAACCCCCACATCTCGTAACACAAACAGATGAACACAAAAAATATGTCTGTTTATGTGATTTCCTTAGTAGTGCCTCAAATAGTTAATACAAACATTTTTTTCTATGGCAGCATATTGATTTGTTGTAAAATTAAAAAATCCTGTTCAGAAGTTATTATGATGTACTGTATTACTATGTTTCAACAAGATGTCATGTCATTATTACAAGATTATTATTATTAGAAGGGTATTAATTTAATTTAAAATAAGATCTATAATGGACACTTGGTCCATAAAGAGTTACATTATCAATTATGAAATAGTTTAAAATTTGGTTTGAAACCAAAATCAAATTAAAGTGATATACAGTGAGAATCTTAACGTATTGATCCATGTAAATAATGCATGTATTTTTAACACAGTATACTAAACACATAAACAAAATCCTAATAATAAATCATTCATCTCTGTTGTAGTAAGGAATTATGAGTTCATCACTGGAAATTATTGTGCATTACAGAATATTCCTAGAATAAAGACTGGACTCTGTTGCATTTCTTTAGTATATTTATCATTTATATAGTTCAATGTAACTTTAAATGTATTTAATGTAATTTTGATGTATTTATATTTGAATGTAGATTTATTTATAAAATTATAATTTTCATTGGATTCCCTGATGTTGTCTGCTATGTTAAAAACAACCACAGAAATGTTATGAAAAAAATATTTCACATTAATTATTATATTATTGAGATGTTATGTATTGAGAAGGCTTTGCTGTTTTTAAACACAGAAGACAAATGGCAAGTGCCCACCCGGCAACTCACCCGGCAAGGTCAGGAACAACCCTAGACGCAGCACCAATCCATCGTAGGGTACACACACACAGTAACACAATAAGAATCACTTCAGAGACACCAATTAAATTAACACGCATGTCTTTGGACTGTGCCAGGAAACCGGAATACCTGGAATAAACCCACGCACACACGGGGAGGACATGCAGACTCCACACAGAAAGGACCCAACATGCAGTAATTATTATTGCAAAATGTTTTACTTATGGCAATTTAATTTATTTTCCATTGGCTTTTCCACTCTGAGCTACCTGAGCCTGCACATTGCACAAGCACACTATGATCTAAAACAACGATATTCAGACAAAAATCACATAAAAGGCATTTGAAATTTAACCTCAGGATACCGGTAACTCAACCAACAAAACAAAAAGTAACAAAATAAAAATACAACTTTGTTCTAGTACTACTCCAGTAAGAGTAAGAAGTACCCCAAAATAAAATTACTCTAATTAGTATTTTTTCACAAATCATATAAAACAGAAAAACCAGCCACATTTGTGCATTTTTAACACATTACGGTTAGGGTAAGAGTCATACAGTGGTGCTCGAAAGTTTGTGAACCCCTTAACATTTTCTGTATTTCTGCATAAATATGACCTAAATCTTCATCAGATTTTCACATAAGTCCTAAAAGTAGATCAAGAGAACCCAGTTAAACATATGAGACAAAAAGATTATACTTGGTCATTCATTTAGTAAGGAAAATAATTCAATATTACATATTTGTAAGTGACAAATGTATGTGAACCTCTAGGATTAGCAGTTAATTTAAAGGTGAAATTAGTACCCTTGTGTCCTTCCACGTTCCCTAGAGATAGTGGTAAAGTTCTGGGGGCTTTTCGTGCCAATGGACTGGTATGGGCGGGTAACCCCCGAGGTATTTAGTTTGTTAGGGGCACTTTGAGGGTTTTTCTCGTTCCGTACTCATGCGCTCCTCGCACGCCTTGAGCTCGTGCTCTTCGGTTGTCGGCACATACCTAGCCTCACTCCAGCCGGGTGTTTGTTCTGAATAGGATACTCCACGGTCTGGCTTCTTCGTTTCTGAGCTCATGCTCGCCCTCTGGTGCTTCGGCGCTCCTCGCGATCTATTCTCATTCGCGCTTCTCGCGTACCCGAGTCTATTTTCGTGTTCTTTTGTGTGTTATTCACACTCGTGCTATAAGCACGCCCTGAGCTTATATGCTCGCCTTTTTGCACTTTAGGCACTTCCGCGATTTCTTTGCCCCCTCGCGCTGCGTGTGCATTAGAGCTCACGCTTGCCCTCTGGCGCTTTGGCGTCCTCTGCACTCTTTAGAGCCGCTACCCGGTAGTGCGTTAGAAGTATACGCTCCGGCGCTTATGCGCTCTCTTGAGTTTGACTCCAGTCGGCTGCTGACTCAAGATATGCCCTGGCTAGAGTAACCACTGGATAAACACGCACTCTATAAGACGTGTCCTGGTTTGGCTTTCATATAATTGCATGCACATTCGAGTTCACGCTTGCTCCCTGGCATTTGGACTACCTCCGTGCCTCTCCATTTAAGAGACTTCCCAAAACTGTGCTTTCTGCACCTTTGCCTCAAACGACGTTTTGGCGTCCTCTCGCGACAAGTTCACAAAGATCCAAGTATTCAAATATATAAGATCCAACCAACTCCAGGAGCAAGGCGTGTGTTGGTCGGCGAGGTCACAAAGGACCCCAGGGTAACTTCTAAGCAAAGTCTCTCTCACATTGGCTAATGTTAATGTCCACAATCAGGAGAACATTGAACAACAATGGTGTGCATGGCAGGAAAAGGGTTGCAAGGAGAAAGCCACTGTTCTCCAAAAAGAACATTGTTGCTCATCTGCAGTTTGCTGAAGATCCCATAGACAAGCCAGGAGGCTATTGGAAGAATGTTTTGTGGACGGATGAGTCCAAAATAGAACTTTAAATGAGAAGTGTTATGTTTGGAGAAAGTAAAATAATGCATTTCTGCAGAAGAACCTTATCCCATCTGTGAAACATGATGGTGGTAGTATAGTGGTTTGAAATGTTTAGTTGCAGTTATTGCCGGGGAGGTCACACCAGATACTGAAAGCAAAGGTTCAAATAATTTTGCCATTCACAAATATGTAATATTGGATCATTTTCCTCAATTAATTAATGGCCAATTAGAATCTTTTTGTCTCATTTTTCTCTACTGTTCTCTTTATCTACTTTTAGTACTTCAGTTAGTACGTCTGATTATGTTTTAGGTCTTAGTTATGCAGAAATATAGAAAATTCTAAAGAGTTCACAAACCACTATAAGCACTGTAAACAGTATATATGATTGGTGTCCTGTCTAGGGTTGGTTCCCAACTTGTGCAGTGTGCTTCAAATCCTTAGTTACTTCAACCTGACAGTGACCTTCAACTGGATTAATAGGTATGTCAATTATGATAATTATCAGTTCAGCAGACTGGTGTGAAAAGAGAACTTGTTTACAGCCTAACTGTTCTCTGGCCTTACTATTGTTTTGGGTTGTGTTTTTGTTTTTGCTCAGAGGTGCCACAACCTTATTAATCCTTCATCATTTGAACTGGTAAAAAGTTGGGTGATTTATGGGCACTATGACTCAGCATCCAGAGCTGAGGTCACTCCATATCAGCTAACGACAATGGCTATTGTTCCTGAGCCCAAAAGGAAGTGGCTGTGTGGGACTTCCTGCAGCTGATACGTAGAGCCGAAAGCAAGACTGAACAGGGCAACGGGACATTGTTCCAGGTACAGCTCAGCACAGCTTCTGTCTCTTGGGATCTCATGTTTTCCAACAAAAGGCCCCAGTCCCATAGCCTTAATATAGATCTGAATACAGCTCTGTCGGAACTAAACTAGTCAAACAGTCTGCATGTGGAACTTTAAATAGCATGTAAACATGGTGCCATGACAGAGAAACACACACATACACACAGGTTCCTGAACTCAGTCAGACGGGCAAAAATGCAGCGACGTTGACAGGATAGGCTGTCTTCGCAAGATAAATGCATATGCTTTGTAACCCCAGTTTATACATCTATTCACATTTATAGGCTGCTTTCCTATTTTTTCCTGTGGATGTGTGTGCATGGAGCCATGCAATCATTTTCTTATCTCACATAGAAGCATCAGTCTGAATGGGATAATAACAACTTTCAAATCATTCTTTTCAAAGCAATTCCTGTATGCACCATGTTTTTACCTGTAATTCAAAGCTTCCTGCAAGCACTGGAAGCCTTTGGCCTTTAAAGCGCTACATGGTATAATGCTGAGATGCTTTTTGACCCTAAAAAAACATGGGCTTTTCTTGGCAGATTGTGGGCTTTTACACCAACATTAGCTGCAACATGCGGCTCCTTGGCGGAGCCACTCAAGAACAAATGCCCAGGAATTTTCCCAAATAACCCCTCACTCTGTGGCCATCCCAGAGGGTATATAATAGGGCCTCTAAGACATATTTACTTCCATCTCCACTGCTGAGTTCATGGGAGACATCGGCACATTGAAACAGTGCCTTTTGTGGCTGTCAGATTTCTATTAACCTCTTCCCATCGGCATGAAACAGAAAGAACAGCACACACAGGATTTGGGATCAGTGTTAATGGCACAGGTGTGCAGATGGATTGTTATACGATTTTAACTCACAGAGGGTGAGGGAAAAATATTATTGTGCAAACATTTTGTGCTTTTTAATTCTCATTATTTTCCTCAAATCCAAAAGGTGGCTGATGCAAAAAAAATGCATCTGTTTCTTTAATATAGTCATAAACCTATTCTCCTTATTCTCTGAAGATTAATGTCAATTTGACTACTGAAGTTCTTAGATGAAAGCAGTTATGTTTCACGCCACCTACAGAAAATGTCTGCAAATAAAGTGTTGTGGGGGCAACTGTGTGGGCCATAAAGCATCTCAGAATAGTTCCTCAGTTGATTCATTTGACACAAAGATTGGCACAGTTAATAGTCCAACAGTGCACATCTGTCGATTAGGTGCAAGTGAGTCAGCTTTTACTATATATAGTATTCCATCGACTTTTGTAAGTGTAAACATCAACCGGGTTTGTTTGTCATACCTCAGTCTAAATGGAGGAGAGCATTCTTGTAGTACAGCTTGAACCATCAGTCCTGAGGAATGTTGCCAAATGCAAGAAACTAAATAAGGCTGGCTTCTGTCACAGTAACTCAGTTAGGGCTGCATTAACATACAACCAGACTGATTCACTTAGGGTGTCTTGAGAGAATAAACATGATTCACTTAGAGAACACTTGAACTCACAAACTGTCTGTGCAGTTATGTGTCAAGTAAAATCCCATATTACAGGCACTGGCTTGTAACAATGTTTATCACTGTTTACTTGAGCCATTTACCTGTTCAAGTCAGCCTCAAAGATTTGCTTTATATAGCTTGGTCTTTTTTGATTATCAATTATATTTCTGAGTCTTTAGTAAAATGCATAGTAATGAGATGGGCCTTTTGCAGGTTCTTAACAATCTTCTGCTTCCAACTGATTTTGGTTTTCTCAGTATTATGCTTTTAGATCAATTTGATGCATTTGGCTCAGGTTTGGATCCTATATTACCAATAAAGTTCACTTTGTTGTTTTTGGTAAACTTAATTTTGTGATCAGTGTTGTTACATAAGTTATCCCCCATGGTTCCGTTTTGGCCCTCTACCTTTCATCATCTACAGCCCCAAATCAGAAAAAGTTTGGAGAGTATGGAAAGATGCATGTAAAAATCACACCGTGTTTTTAAAATTTACTTTGATTTTATTTAATCGTTGTCTGGTCAACTCATTTGTTAATTAACATCACCACACTTAAAATATGTTTTTGGCACAGAAGATACCAAGGAATTAAGTGTTTCAGGTTATTTTGTTCCATTCTTAAAGTGGTGCAAGAACTTTAGCACTTTTTTTGTTTGAAAATTCCACATATTTTTTGGGGGGGGACAGTTTGGGCCTGCAGACATCTTCAGTAGCCATTCCCTGGTAATGTGTTCAGCATGTGGTTTTGCATCTATGATATTGATGTACATTTATGCATTAATTCTGACATTAGAGAAGTGTAAATGACCTTTGCCAAGGGCACTGACCCAACCACATGACCCACCATAACAGACCCTGGCATTTGGACACGGTCTAAATTGTGTTTTTTATCCTTGGTCCGGAGCACTTCCAATTCCACTTCCAATCTCAATGCTTTTAAATCCAGAGAAGTTGACATAGCATCTGGACAATTTGAACACAAGGCTTATTTTTAGCACAATAAAGTTTTAAGTGGCATTAGTGAATGTAAATCTGTATTGTAGTACTGGTGTAGTTCTAGGCTGATTCCTGACCTTGAGACCGTAAGATTTTGCCCCAGACCAATAAAACAAACCCAAAATCACAACCTGTAACTACCAATATTTGTGACTGTGCACATGCATTATGATGTGCATGGCAAGAGCATGGCAAGAGAGGGAACTAAATGTAACTCACTAAATGGAAACAAATAAAATACATTAAGATTTAATAATATTCATTTATTCATTATCTTCTACTTAATCCACACGGGGTCACGGGCCAGCCGGTCCCCACCCGGCAACTATGGGCGCAATGGCAGGAAAAACCCTAGATGTGACGTTGTCCATTGTAAGGTGCACACACCCAGACACAATCGCACACTAAGGGTCACTTAACAGAGACTCCAATTAACCTAACACACATGTCTGGCCTTTGGAAGGAAGCCCGGCGTAAACCCACGAAGACACGGGAAGGACATGCAGACTCCACAAATAAAGG
>JAVSBV010000131.1:0-13095 GCA_033117975.1 Parotocinclus spilosoma | reverse complement strand
GTAAGAGAAGCCCATGTTCTGAAGAACCGTTCTTGTTCTGCATGTTCTGAATTGTTATTACTAAAGATTGAGAAGAATGGATCGGTTGTACTGTTTTTGGAATACTTGAAACCCTTTTTTTTGTGGAATACATGATGCGGCCCAGCCTCACCCAGACTCTACCTCCAGTGGCCCCCAGGGAAGTTGAGTTTGAGACCCCTGGTGTAGAGACAGATGCTGATAATGAATCTGTTAATGTTGGAGCAGCAGTACGGAGATTGTGTCAATTTTCATGTAATTTGTATATTGTCAGCAGAATAATTCACTTTAGTGACATCAATTACCCAAACATGCATGTCTTTGGACTGTAGGAGGAAACCTGAGTACCCGGAGTAAACCCACACAGACACGGGGAGGACATGCAGACTCCACACAGAAAAAGCCTGGGACCTTATTGCTGTGAGGCAGCCGTGCCACCCACCGATCCACCGTACGGCCCACAAGTTACACAATCAGGCAACCCAAAGTTAAGGGCTTTGCTCAAGGATCCAACAGTGGTAGCTTGACAGTGGTGGGACTTGAACTTTAGACCTCCTAGTCCATAATCCAGTGCCTTATCCACTAGGCTACTACAGTCCCACACAATGGATTTTTTTCTGTTCTTTTCTTTTTCAGTTTACTTTTTTTGTAAGCATATTTTTTGTTCACTCCAATGTAAATATAGTTGTGCTCATAACTTTACATACCCTGGCCATTTTTAAGAGAATATGAATGATAATACAAAAACCTCTTCCTTTATTCATGGTTAGTGGTTTGGTGAAGCTATTTATTATTGAACAACTGTGTTTGCCCTTTTGAAATCAGAATGACAACAGAAACTACCCAAATCACCCTGATCAAAAGTTTACATCCCCTGAAAGTTTTGGCATTATAACATACAAACAAATTTACACACACAGGTTTAAATGGCTTCTAAAAGTAACCTCACCTGTGATCTTTTTGCTTGTAATTAGTGTGTGAATAAAAACCTCAGTGAGTTTATGGGTTTCCTGCTAAACCAAACAATTGCCTCAAAACAGTTTAAACAGTGCTTAAAACCAAACAATGTTGTCAGATCAGACCTAGAGTCAATCAAAATGCAAAACAACACTGAACAGTCATTATACACAACACAAACAAGGCAAACACAACGACCAGATCATGAAGCTGTGGAAATAATCTTGCTTGTCCACAAAGGAAAATGCATCTTCAAAACAAAACTCCTGAAAGCAACTGAAAGCCTCTCTCACATTGGCTAATGCTAAATGTTCATGAGTCCACCATCAGGAGAACACTGAACAGCAATGGTGTGCATGGCAGGGTTGCAAGGAAAAAGCCACTGCTTTTCAATAAGAACATTGCTGCTCGTCTGCAGTTTTCTAAAGATCACATGGACAAGCCAGAAGGATAGTGGTGTAGAATGTTTTGTGGACAAATGAGTCCAAAACAGAACATTTTGGTTTAAATGAAAAGCTTCTGTTTGGAGAAAGGAAAACACTGCATAAGAACCTTAGCTCATCTGTGAAACCTGGTGGTGGTAGTATCATGGTTTGGGCCTCTTTCGCTGCTTTGGGCCAGGATGGCTTGCAATTAGAAAGAAAATGTAACAAGCTTATTTTTATGCACAGATACATTTTTGCCCCTATAATTGATGGATTGATTGATTGGCAACAAGTAGTATAAAAACACCTCTGGATTAGTCCTCAAATTATTAATGCTTAAATGTTAAATATTATGTTTAATATTAAATCCAGTTTTTAGGTCAGGATCACTCTATCACAGTGCCAGGCCTCCACTACATCACACAAACCAATCATAGGTGCATTTCCCAGATTAGGATCTTGAACACAGGCCAACCCGAGTTCCAAGATAGTTCCCATTTCATCCCCATCAGGAGGGGACCCCAGAAAATATCCCACAACTCACCGAGTGTAGAGGAAAAGACTCTCTGGACAGGCTGCCAGTCCATCACATGGTTCTGTGAGCATAACACTCAACCTGGACATGGCCCCCTCAAAGTTTGGATGGGGCAAAAAAAAAGTCCCCCATAAAGTGATTTCGTTTTTTTTTTAAACAGTGTGATGCATTTTCTCCTGGCTTTTAGATTTGGACAAAATTAACTTGAGACATTGCTGGCTTGAATTTTTTTTTCAATTTAAAACATAATCATAGTAGATATATACAGGTATTATTATTCAAGGTACCATGTTTGTCATATGAAATAAAAAATGTTGGCATCCTTTTATTCATAAAGCATAAAGCACTAGTCATATGATGTGTTAGACTGGGTTGTGTTAACAGTTTAAAGTTTAAACAAATCCTACTCCTCTTCTTCTCACAACACTTGTGTTTCAGGTGTTATTTTGTCCCATTCTTCCTGCAAACACATCTAAAGGTGTGCAACAGTATGTGTTTCGCTTCATCATTTTCCATACCTTCTCTATTGTGGACAGGTCAGGACAGTAACCTCTTCTCCTAGAGCCATGCCTTTTTGTGCAGCATGTTGTTTTGCATTGTGTTGTCAAAGAATGCATGGTTGTCCACGAAATAGACGCCATCATGAAGGCAACATACAGTGGGGAAAATAAGCATTTGATACATTGCCGATTTTGCACATTTTCACACCTGCAAAGAAGAGATCTGTATTTTATATTTTAGGTACACTTCAACTGTAAGAGACAGAATTGAAAACCCAGAAAATCACATTGTATAATTCTGATTTAAATTATGAATTTGCATTTTATTGCATTTTTCATAAAATAAGTATTTGATCACTTACCAACCAGCAAAAGCTCTGTCTCTCACAGACCTGGTAGTTTTTCTTTAAGAAGCCTCCTATACTGCACTCATTACCTGTATTAATTGTCCTTGTTTGAACTCGTTACTTGTATAAAAGACACCTGTCCACACACTCAATGAATTACACTCCAACCTCTTCACCATGCCCAAGACCAAAGAGCTGCCTAAGGACATCAGTGACAAAATTGTAGATGTGCACAAGGTTGGGATGGGCTACAGGACAATAGGCAACAGCTGTCGGTGTAATTATTCGAAAGTTTAAGAAACGTAAGATGACTACCAATCTTTCTCGGTCTGGGGCTTCATGCAAAATCTCACCTTGTGGGGTATGGATGATTACACAGGAGGATCTGGTCAATGACCTGAAGAGAGCTGAGACCACAGTCTCAAAAATGAGCGTTAGTAACACAGTACAGAATCATGGATAAAAATCCTGTAGAGAACGCAACGCCAGCCAATGTCCAGGTCCGTTTAAAGTTCACCAATGACCATATGGATGATCCAGAAAGATGGGAGAAGGTCATGTGGTCAGATGTGACCAAAATAGAGATTTTTGGTATGAAGTCCACTCGCCATGTTTGTAGGAAAAAGAAGGATTAGAACACTGTACCAACCATAAAGCATGGGGGTGAAAACAAACTTTGGAGACTGTTTTCTGCAAAGGGGACAGGGCGGCTGCACTGTATTGAAGGGAGGATGGATGGGGTCATGTATTGCAAGATTTTGGCCAACAGCCTCCTTCCCTCAGTAAGAGCACTGAGAATGGGTCGTGGCAGGATCTTCCAGCATTACAATGATCTGAAACACACAGCCAGAGCAACTAATTAGTGGCTGCGTAAGAAGCATATCAAGGCCCTGAAGTGTGGTATGCCAGTCTCCAGACCTGAACCCAATAGAAAACATTTGGAGGGAGTTGATACTCAACGTTGCCCAGCGACAGCCCCAAAGCCTAAAAGATCTGGAGAAGATCTGTATGGAGGAGTGTCCCAAAATCATGGTCAAAAACTACAGGAAAAATCTGAGCTCTGTAACTGCAAACAGTGGTTTCTGTACCAAACAAATGTTTTTATTGTATGAAATACTTGCAATAATAATAAAAAATAAAAATCATTTATTAAAAATTATACGATGCGATTTTCTTTTAGATTCTATCTGTCCGGTCTGTGTGTACCGGTACCTACGATAAAAATGACAGATCTCTCCATTCTTTGCAGGTGGGAAAACTTGCACAATTGGAAGAGTATCAAATACTTATTTTCCTCACTGTATGTTGCTCTAAAACTTCAGTGTACTTTTCTGCATCACATAAAAGTAAATGACCGATGCACAGGGCAGGGATACAGCTTTATACAATGACAGACCCTGACTTTGGGACTTGTTGCTGATTATAGTCTGTATAGTCCTTCTCCTGTTTGGCCTGGAGCAAAACAGCACCCATTTATTCAAAAAGACTTGAAATACTGATTCATCGGACCACAATACTTATTTCTATTGACCTCTGAGTTCAGAGAAAGCTGACCCAGCTTCTGGTCAACATAAGGTTTGATTATGATCTGATTTTCACAGTAGTGTTTTAAGCAGCATTTGTGAATGTAACTCTGTACTGTAATGCTTGACAAAGGTTTGCCAAAGTAATCCGTGGTTTATTTGGTTTTTATCAGTTATTGTTTAATTATGGTTCTTGATGCAATACCGTATGAGGGATCAGTTTAGTTTAGCTATTGCTCTTTACACACTGAAATTCATAAAAATCCCTTTCATCTTTTTTGTACCTCATTACTAGCCCTAAACTGCCCAACTTATTTGGAATGTGTTGCTGGTCTGAAATGCAGGAATTGATGTTAATTATCAAATGAAATGAAACTGACCAGAAGTAAGCATGTAAAATATATTGGTTTTATACCATCTGCAATGAAATAGAAATTAAAGTAAAAAACTATTTTAAAATAATTACTATTGTATTTCTCAAACTGTACCAGCTTTTTCTGATTTGGAGTTGTAGTATCAATACTAATATTAATGTTAATGCTACTAACTAATAATGATACTAGCAACAATAATGGAAAGTGGAAAGAGCACAGGTTTGTAAAACTATTTTATTTACAAATCGAATGGCACATTAGTGACTGCGCTCGACACACACATGCCTGATGTCGTAGTGTTTGGCTTCGTGAACCAATGAGGAACCTTGGTGAGAGGTTTACGGAGTGATGGTTTACATTTAGTTGGCCGTTAGCCTTCAGGGTCACGATTGCTGCTTTACAACCGTAACGTGATTAAGGCCGCATTAAGGACAGAGGCAACGAGCCAACGGCAGCCACGTGTGACTATGACGGGTCTAGCGACGGCGGTGTGGTCCATTCGGCTTTAAAGCTCAAATGTTAACAGGAATAGACGCATGATGGAAGAGGAAACAACTCAAGTAGATAATCAAAAGTCAAACTCAACCAGAAATCATTTGATCACATAACGATTGGGTATTTATACGCTTCAAGAATGGTGCGGTCACATAGTACAACTTTTCTAAAATCACCTCGCCTCACCTCTCAACACGTTCCATCTACTACTACATACAGAACTTACACAAACCTTCATTCACCCCCCACTACCCATAATTCCTGCCCAAAGCTGGCACCTCTGGCTTCAGTGTATTATACATGGAGGTAAAATGAAAGCTGAATAGAAGAAGAAAAAAAACAATGTGTTAATGAGGAACAGGAGGGAGCAGAGCACACTGTTGGTGGAAGCCATGGAATCAGCCGGCGAGTTTGCTGGCCACCAGCGAGGTTTTCCTCTGGGGCAGATCCTGAGGCGTGGGAATGTGATCACCGGTGATCTCTGCCTTCTCCGTCTGCGCCGATGGGAGCTGCTTGTTTTTAACCTTGGCTTTCGCCATGTTGTAGTCGCCTGAGTCAAAGTACTTTTGCTAAAGAGAAAGAGAGAGATACACAAGGTTTCAATGAAAGATATTTAATTATTTGATAATTATGCCAATTGAGAACTAGAAAGTGGCAGAACTCTATCTGTATGCTGAGTTTTGTAGTATTCTCTGGGTTTTTTTCCCCATCTGGGCGGGGTTTTTATTGGGCCAATGAGTATATTTCAAGCTCTCTTGGTCATTCTTCAACAATTTGAAAGACAATAGAACGCAAAGCTGGAATCCTGGAAAAGTTCAAATAATTTTTTTCTCCAGTATGTACAGTGAGGAGAACAGTCAGGCATATAAATGATCACGGAACACTGTTGAAGAGTTTCAGAAGTGAAGTAGCTTGGGGTCATCTTGGGGTCACAAAGTCTCTGAAACTGTCCTCACACGACATATCTAATAAAATACATTCATTAAATTTCAGATCTGTAAGCACAATGCACATTTTCTTGCATTAAACAGGCCAGACGTCACAAACAGGAGTGTTGTCCCCCATTAATTAGGTGGGAGTGAGTCATTTGTATATGCCCAAAGCAGCATCTTGCATATGTAACTTGGTCCCAACAATTCTCCAGATAAGTTTTTGCTTTGTGACCTATAGTGGGGTTGGGCCCAAGCAATTTGTTATTTTTGTTTGCTCCATTCAGTGAGCCACCTTCTCATAACATATAACAGGTATCAGTAAAGGCTTTATGTCCTTTGGTGGAATCTTGTCTCTGTAAGTAGACATCCCAGTGGTCTTCCCAATCTTCTTTGCTGCCTGATGTGCTATTTCATTGCTTCAAAGTCCACAGTGGCCTGGGAGCAAGCAGTAAACTAGCACAGCTCAGCTTTTTTCTCCCACCTTTGTGATATTAGGGTGGTCAGGTTCAAGGGCCTATAGGGCGTGCAGGCCTGTGTGTTCCAGAGCCAATGGCAAAGCTTTATAGCAGGTTGTAAATACTGAGATGTGCTTTGGAAGGATAAGTCCTGTGGACTGTTGTCCAGGCACCTGGTTGTCTGACTTGGAGCCACCTGTGTATATTGGAAAATGCAGTGGGAGTCTTCCCCTGATGTCAAGGAACTTCCTTAGATGGTTCTTTGGATAGTCATCAGTGATTTTTGTACTTGGGATAAGTCCATGATTATATTACATTTATTGAGTTTTCAGCAGGGAAATTGGATGGATGGATGGATGGATGGATGGTCTTTGAAGTGCGGCTGTACCCTTAGTCTAAATGGCTTGATAACATTTGGCCTAGCCTCGTACAAGGTACAATATGAGGGGGAAAAAGCTGGGAAGTTATTTTCTTCAAGAAATTTCAAAGAACACATCGGATTGTCCATCTGACATTCCTGCCTTGATCGGCCAATAGGGCCGTGTGCCAGTAGAGGATACATGGTCCTCATCCGGCCAACCCTCTCAGAGCACACTGCCAGGCTGGAGGCAATGTCACACTTGTGCATCACATGTCATGATTATCAACTGCTTTCAAAAGCCTCTGTGGCCTGCAGGACACAACATAAATCTTTGTGCATCAGCAACGGGGCTTCAATAACATAATGGTGTTTGCAGTGTGCTTTAGTACAGGGGAGGAACAAGGACAAGTAAAGAAGGCACACTTCCATATTAAATACAAATCCTCATGCCAGTTAGTGATCATTAACAGATGGATATACAGACTAAAGTAAACATTAAGGCACCCAGGTTCAAATGACTTGTGTTGTTGAGAGACAACTCCTCACCCCCTTCTGTAGTCTTTTCCGGAGCAGATCAGAGCCACCTGCTTTCGCTGGCAGATTTGGATATCTGGCCTTCAGTTTGGCCTCTTCTGCTCTCTCAGGACAAATCACATCACCCTCCCTTTCCTGCTAAAGAAAACAGGTCATCAGAAACAACATCGATATAAAGAGACAGTCACTTAAAGTACAAATAAGCACATCTGTCAGACTTCACCTTACAAATCACTGTATCACCACAGCATAACATAAAAACAGCAAAGCGTTGCCAATGCAAAGACAACAGGGATTTAATCCTTAGAGGTCACTATTCGTGTTTTAATGATACCTGCTCTCTCATAACTAAATGTGGATCATGACGATATAGAGTTTTATGATAATAATTCTCCAGACTACGATTGTTTGGATAGTACACAGTATATTTTAAGATAAAACATTGGGATGAAGTTCAGTTGTAATCATACTGAGAAAAAGCTGAAAATGACTAAATAACAATCCAATTGCCTTTATACTCACCAATCACTTTATTAAGCCTCTACAATAATTGTCCATTAGATCAGTTCCAATTACCACAGATGGTACAGATCTGTTTCTCTACATACTGTGTAAACCCACTTTAAACCATCACATCATGTACTGAGTTATGCTGTGAGCACTGATGAATAGAGGATGACTAACAAACTGATGACTGGCTTTATATCTGCAAGGTGGAGTCATAGGGTGGATAGTCTTAAAAGAATGCACAATGAGTGAATATAGTTTAATAACTCCAGCAGCACAGCTGTGTCTGAGCCACTCATACCAGCATAACACACACTAACACACCACCACAACAGCAGTGTCATTGCAGCACCGAGAATGATCCATCACCCAAATAGTACTTGATCCGTGCTAGTCCTGCCTGATCAAGAACACAGTAAATGGAACTAACAAAGTAACTAAATGGACTACAGTCTGTAATTGTAAAACTACAGAGAGCTGCTGTATGGTAGATAGAACTGATCAAATAGACAATGACTGTAAAAACAAGGACGAATACCTAACAAACGGATCGATGAGTGTATATACGGTGTAATATTGTAAGCACAAACATGTAGTGATTTTGAATTTTGAATTACACTTTGGAGTGGCCAACAAACTCTAAGAAGAAAGATCTTAAAGGCATGAAAGGTGTAAGGATATCAGTACAATA
This sequence comes from Parotocinclus spilosoma, assembly GCA_033117975.1. Taxonomy (NCBI): domain Eukaryota; kingdom Metazoa; phylum Chordata; class Actinopteri; order Siluriformes; family Loricariidae; genus Parotocinclus; species Parotocinclus spilosoma. Next base: position 4,441 of record JAVSBV010000131.1, on the reverse strand, counting down.
AAAAGCTGCTCTATTATTATAACGAGAATTTTGATTAATCAAGAATTTGGATTAATCTGGATTCCAGGGCTGGTGTCAACAGGCAATTTGCACTGCTGTTTAATACAGAATGCAGTTTGGGACGCAGTCATTTTTGTGCTACATCATTATACTCTATGTTATTGTAGTACTATATCTTTACACCTCATTCCCTGAGCTTTCTGTCATGCTCTAATTGGTTGTTGCTCATCGCTGAGCTTCTAACTAGTCACTGGGGACATGACACTTATATGACTGATCCAGATTAAATCCAACATAACTAGGGAATAAGCTCATATTACATGAGAAGTAATCTCAGAACACAGTAAGATTAGCATGTAATGCTTACTATGCATTACACAACAATAAAGTAACATGACAAAATATGTGCCATATGTTCATTAATAAGCCATGTGGGATTGTCAATTCAACCTTTATCTAATACTGTACACCTAAAAAAATCTTTTAAGCTCTATAGGTCCACAGCAAGTAATGTGGGATTTGGATTTACATAAGTTAAATGCCAAAATATGTTTTTTACATCTTACCTAGGCATGGCAGATCAGCATTAAAATAATTCAGAGACTGAGTACATTTACAGCATTTAGCAGATGCCCTTATCCAGAGCGACTTACAACGCATACAGTCTTACAATTCAAGCAATTGCTTGTTAAGGGTCTTGCTTAATGACCCAACTGTGGCAGCTTGGCAGAGTTGGGATTTGAACCCTGGACCATCAGGTCCATTAAGGTCCAGAGTCCAGTACCGAGTACAGGTATGCATACATTGCGTTCTGTAAACCAGCACGCTGACTGGACATTACCACAGTAATTTCATTTTGAAGAATAATGTTAAAATGATCAAATGCAATATGAAAAAATACCAATTCTCTTCTGTATTTAAACTTTCTTTTTTCTCAGCAGGTGTTCCACAGGCTAGCTAGTGCCTATTGTCTGTCATTAAATGCGTTTACATGTACACTTCTCCGTTTGGATTTAAGCCTGAAATACAGTCAAAGACCTTTTTATTTCAAAAACAAAAGGGAAAATTACATATTCAAATACTCCAGCAAGTAATGGGAACAGAACATGGCCGCCCTCTTGAAAGCCGCTATATTGGATCAAGGCAAAGGTTTTCAAATGGGCAGATGGTCATGTAGCATATCAAAGAAGACCAGAATTGTTTTAGAAATCAGATTACAGGAGATTTGCAATATCTCTGCGGCAATCGATTTCTGAGCTCAATGTTATTTTGGTAATCAGGTTTCTAAGTGTTTATTCTAAGAGATTTTGCTTCTTTTGGGCTTGTTTTCACATTGCTGGTTCTTGTTTCTGTCGAGAGATCTGGCAACTCTGGAATTAAAAAAGCAAAATACACAAAATAGCTAAAATGTGATGTTTATAAAACTTGATATGACTAAAATTTGAGTCATATAAAACCGGAGGGTTCCCATTATATCATTGAAAATCATAAAAATCTGATTTTCTGCTGCTAGCAAATTATTAAATCGACTCATATGACTCAAATATGACTCAGACATTAATAATATTACTTATTAATGTTATTTATATATTTATTAATAATTCTATATATATATAGACAAAGCAAACAGATGTTGATTGATTGGACATACCTGTTAATACTGTGCTTATTTTAGGGTATTATAGTATCCATCACCAAACAGGGATTGAGCTTAACAATAATATTACATAGTATAAGTAAGTGCTGGTATATATCACTGTTATACTAATTTTTAAAATTTTCCTTTACATTCATTAGATAAATTAATTAAATGTATCAAGTTATTCTGCTTAACTATTATACAATTTTATATATTATAATATTATACACATTTTAAGTACATCAAAATAATTCCCAAATAAATAAAACCTATATGTGATATAAACTAAAAACCATCATGATTAGTATGCACCACACGATATAGTCATTTAAACCTTAATTATGCTTTAAGTAGTGCTAAATTGGTTTAAATATGAAAACAGTATAAACACTCTTCACGTAATTACATAAACATTGTAATGTTAATACAATGACTAGATTATGCGTTATAAATGATTTTTTTAAAAAAGATGAATTGCCCTTGACCCACTCACTAAGCATTTCCTACACAGTGATAATTGCTAATTAGCTTAGCTTGACAGCTAACCCACTATATAACGAATATCTTTGATAATAAAGTTGACTTATATGAATTAGTTAAATTACATTAATGCATTTGTTTACGCCTTACAAAAAATACAAAGAATAATAATTACTTGTTGATATAAAAGAGTCTTTTAAACGAAGGAAAATTTTTGGCACGGACTGGCCATATTCCAAATAACTGCGTCCTTTAGTCAAGGGGTACTAAAAAGGATGCGGGTGTCGTTATTTCCACAAGTGCACAGTGCACTTGTATGTGGAGAAATGATCCATTGCGGATACAGCCCAACTGGGTGACATACGTTCTCAAAAAGCACAACCGAACAAACTTCCATATCTAAACCATTTAATTAGATTATATTTTAAGCGTATGCATTACTGTATAGATTTATAACACTAAAACAGAGCAATTTGTACAGATTACAATTAACTGAAGCTTTATTCGCGAATATTTCGCCTGCCTGTTAGGCTAGCTATAGCCGAATCAGCTAACAGTCATAGATTTTCAAACACACTCGCTAGATATTTCTCTCCCGTTTCCCCAATAACTCACTTTCTGTTCCTCCGTCGTATCCATTGTCCTTGTTTCCTCGTTTCCTTCCGACATGGTGGTCTTTTCTGCTGTATTTAATGACACTACAAATCAAAACAATGACACAGACTCGAGAAGCTACATTCACTAACGTTACCGAACACCCATTGAAGAAAGCCTAGTGCTAAGAGTCGACTCTCTAGGAATCGATTCTTTGTTTCTATGAATACTGTAAAAGCTTTGGGTATACAGACACTGATTAAGATCTTAAAAGTCCATTCATGTTGGTGATTTTTATTTGCCTCGGTATCTACAGGATAAAGACTTATTGGAGTGAAATACTAAGAAAGTTCTAAATACAGAGAAAGGAAAATGTATGCTATAATGGTAAATGCTTCTCGAAATATAGCTGTCTAGTGTTTCAAAAGGTTTGTTAAACAGTAAATCATTGTTAATTAAAAGTATCTCAGTTCGTAGATTAAACCTTTTAGATCCACGTTCCTAATTCTAAATAAAACTTTCGCTAAATGCTTGATAATTTACACGATCCGTTATCAGTGTAATAAGCCCATGCCATTGCTTCTTTTCTGTAATGTTCCCCAGGTTTGTTCTAAACAGTAAAGACTATAAAGAACCTGTTTATTTATTCACTGAGTCGGCTCGAAATTGGAACGGTTCTACAGATCAGAGCATCGCATACGGGTATTTCCATCTCTCACGACAGGGCCACGCCCCTTTAATCAGATTAAAATTCAAACGAAACGACCGAGGATAATAACGTCTCAGCAAATGTTTAAATAACGAGGTGTGTTAAATCAGGGGCGTCATAAAACCCACTTGTAACTGTTGCCGTAGCCCACTAATGTCACGTCAGTAAAGAGTCATTTCCTCTTAAATTTGCTGAGTAGATCTACAGGACACACAATTTCACGATAGGAACTACATTTCCCATAATGCCCAGCGTCGTTTTGAGGCAGGGTTGCCAAATGAGAGACAGTATATCAGTAGATTTAGCGGATTCTTAGAACCCATTCCCAAGTTTCTTTCTTTCTTTCTCTTTTCCGCTTATTCCACTTGGGGTCGCGGGCCAGCCGGTGCCCTTCCGGCAACTCTGGGCGCAAGGGCAGGAACAACCCCAGATGGGGCGCCAATCCATCGTAGGGCACACTCACGCACACATTCATACACTGAGGGACACTTTTAGAGACACCAATTAACCTAACGTGCATGTCTTTGGACTGTGGGAGGAAACCGGAGTAAACCCACACAGGCACGGGGAGGACATGCAGAATCCACACAGAAAGGTCCCAATTCACTCCACGCTGGGATTGAACCGGCGACCTGCGTGCTGTGAGGCAGAGGTGCTACCCACCAAGCCACCGTTCAAAAGTTATTCCCAAGTTATTCCCATATTCCCAAATTATTCCCAAGTTATTTCCATAAAATGGAAAGAGGCACATCTCTCTCTCTCTCTCTCTCTCTCTCCAATTTCAATTTTAAAACTTTATTGGCATGACAACTCTTACAAAATCGTACAAAACAAAAAGTATATAAAAATAAGTACAAAAAGTACAAAAGTATAACAAATTTCAATCTTTCTTTGTCTCTCTCTCTCTCTCTCTCTCTCTCTCTCTCTCTCTTTCAATTTCAATTCAATTTTAAAACTTTATTGGCATGACAACTCTTACAAAATCGTACAAAACAAAAAGTATATAAAAATAAGTACAA
>JAVSBV010000127.1:8158024-8169640 GCA_033117975.1 Parotocinclus spilosoma | reverse complement strand
ATTCGGTACTTTAGGATTTGGTCCAAATAAGCGACTGGTCCCATTAACCGGTGGTCCAATTAACCGGAATCGACTGTGTGTGTGTGTGTGTGTGTGTGTGTGTTAGGGTGTTCACCGTGACCTGGACTCGATCCGTGACGAATACCTGCAACTAAGGGAAACGGTGATGAAACAGGAAGCGAGTGCCAATCCAGAGCAGGCCAAATTTCTGAAAATGGAGCTGCACCACATCAACCAGAAACTGACCAGCTTACAGAGCTACTCCAGCTCTTACCTGCAGAGGTCCTCGCATCATGCTGTCTCATCCTTCATCCTGCCCTGGTCCTTCTCTCTGGTTGTTGTGTAACGTTCGAGTTGTGTGCGTTGTGTTACAGACTTGCTGCTCTCAGGACCCTCCTCCAGAATCTCATGCAAGCTGAAGATGTCATAAAAGTTCATGAAGTTCGACTGACGGAGAAGGAGACGAGCTCTCTGGAGCCGGCCGAGCTGCAGGACTACAGCAGGACGCTTAAGGTATCGGTGACGCCATGACTGATAACGACCTGGGGGATGAAGGTTAGCTCCTGGTGCGGCGTCTCACCCCTGTGCTTTTACCCCTCAGAACATGAAGGCGGATCTGACTCAGAAGAGGGAGGTGCTCAATAAGATGGACGAGGCCCTTAACGAAACCAAACACTGGAATAAACAGATTGACCAGAGCTTTCACCAGTGTGATGTGGACATCGAGAAATTCTCCGACCTGGTGGAACAGATGAACAAACGTTGGAGTCGCATCATGACAGAGATCGAGAACCGGTATAACCACAGCGGCTCCTCGCTGTTAATAAACCACCATCATTACGGATCCAGGGGGACGGTCGGTTGCGTGGGTGTGACGGTGTCTCTGGTGTGATTGTGGTGCAGGATGGGTGAGCTGGGGAAGCAGGAGAAGCTGCTGGGCCAGTACAAGCAGAACAGCACCCAGATCAACCAGTGGATTGAGGAAACGCGCCACCGCCTGGAGAAACTCCAGAAATACAAGCTGAACTCTGTGCAGGAGCTCACCGACCAAATCAACCAGCAAAAGGTCAGACACGCCGACGTTACCGCAGCCAAAGGCTAAGTGCTTTAGTGCCGCCGTACGACAATCCGTGGCCAGACGATCACATGACCACCCTCTCTGTACCAGGTGCTGAACACTGAGATTGTGAGGAAGAAGGACAGAGTGGAGGAAGTCCATAAAGACGCCAGCACGTGTGCCGCCTCCATAAAGGTACAGAAAGACGCTAGCTCTCCCGGGGCTTTGGGTGAGTTGTGTAGCATCGTTCTGTAAACGTTTAGTATCTCTGTGCTTCAGGACTACGAGCTGCAGCTAGCATCATACAGCGCCGGATTAGAGACGCTACTTAACATTCCCATTAAGAGGACCATGCTACAGTCTCCCGCTAACGTGCTCAATAAGGAGGTACAAAACATGCTAACTCTGCCACGTTTATCATGCTATCATCATATCACGTACAAAATGCCGTAGTGGAGAGACTGAGTTTTGTTTTTATCCCTCTCGTCAGGCAGCAGAGGTTGAAACTCGCTATGTAGAGCTGCTAACACAATCGAGCGATTACTACAAGTTCCTGAGTGAGATGCTAAAGAGCATGGAGGAGCTAAAGGTGAGCGCTACAGTGCTGGTAGAACAAATATATTTTGAATAGAGCTCCTCCTGATCAGTAGCTGATGTGCTCTGTTTTTGTTCAGATACGTAACACTAAAATCGACCTTCTGGAGGAGGAGCTGAGACGCCTAAAGGGCGAGCTCCAGGACCAGTCCCATAAGAACAAGTCCCTGGAAGAGGACATGATCCGTTTCAAGCTGGAGCTTTCCCAGTCTAAAGACCAGCTTTATTCACTGGAGGAGGCAAAGTGTTCTGAGGCCAAGAGGTATCAAAGCACCAGGGTAAACCTGGACGCCACCCAGAGTGAACTACAAAACCTTCAGGATCAAGTGGCGCGCCTCACGATAAAAATCGACGAGGAGAAACGTAAGAGGATGCTGGCCGAGGAACGTTACACCAGCCAGCAACAGGAGTTCGAGACCGTCATACGCAAGAGACAGAAGGAACTGGACGAGCTCAACTGGTCCAAGATAAACTTTGAGAAGGCCAACAAGGACAAGGAGCGGGAGATTGAGAGGCTGAAGATGCAGCTGGAGGACGAGGCCAGCCGGCGCCAAGCAGCAGAATCTGAGACGTCTAAGGTAAGAAACAAATTCAGCCAGGAGATCAGTACTCTCAAACAAACACACGAGTCCGAGATCCACATCACCAAGACCAGCGTGATGAAGGTGGCACAGCAGAAGGAGGAGGACACCGCTGAGCTGAAGATAAGACTGGAAAAGCTCTTGGCTGAGAAAAGGGATATGGACGAGGAGTTCATGAGGATGCGCTTGTCCATTAGTCAAATAGAAGATGCCAAGAAGAGGGCTGAGCAGGAAGTGCAGCAGCAGAGGTCCGTAGGAACAGACGAGTCCAGGAGGAGAAAGGAACTGGAGATTCATGTGCAGACCATCACTCGACAGCAAACTGAGCTCGAATCGAGGTATAAGGATGAACTTGCACAGGCCACCAGCGAAACGAGGGACAAGTTCCGGCAGATTGCCCTGCTAACGCAAAACCTGGAGGACGAGAGCCGTAGGAGGAAAGCTCTGGAGCTGGAAAACCAAAAGCTCCGACAGACTGAGGCTGAACTGCGTGCCAAGCACAGCTCCTCCGTGGAAATGATCAACAAGATGAAAACCTCTGAGCAGGAGATCAGCATCGTTCGTGTTCAGCTAGAAAAGCAAGCTGCAGAAAGGGTCAAAGCGGAACAGGATGCTTCCAGGCTACAGGGCCGCATCAACGACTTGCAGATCATAATCAATAACCTGAGCGCTGAGCTGGAGAAGGAGAAAAAATCCATCCAAGACGAACACACAAGGAGAAAGAGGATCGAGACTGAGCTGGAAAGGGTGAATAAGCTGTGCAGAGAGCACACCACCACCATTAACACCCTCCGCATCCATAAGGAAGAAGAGACCACCTCCAGCCGAAGGTACGAACAGGATCTGCGACGGCTCCAGGAGGAGCTAGACACAAGCCTGAGAGAGAGAAATGTCCTCAGTGAGAATGTGGCCAGGTTAACAGCCGAGCTCAAAGCCTTGCAGCAGCAACTGACGCAAGAACAGTCTCGGGTTCGGGAGGTCAACCTACGCAACGAGAGCCTGTACAAAACCATCGAGGAGAAGAGCAGAGCGCTAAACGAGTACACCAGTGAGATCGAGAAGCTCCAGACCCTCACCCAGAACCTCACCAAGGAACGACTTAGACTAGAGGAGGAGCTGAGGGGGGTACGCCAGGAACGAGATGATCTGAAGAGCAATAGCAGCAACGAGAGCAACCTTAGAGTCCAGCTGTCATCCATCCAGCTCCAGCTCCAGAGCTCCAATAAGAGAGGCCTGGACCTCCAAGCTCACATTACTGAGCTGACAAAAGAGAGAGAAAGTTTAAAGGCGGAAATAGCCAAAATCCAAAAGCAGTATACGGAGGTATTGTTTGTAGATAAATTAACTTCAAGCCAATCTAACAGATTTTCTGCTTTGCTCCTGGTCTTTGCTTCTTGCTTAACGCTTCATGCCTGATGATTCTGTCTGATTCTGGTTCTTTTTTTTTTTTTTTGTCAATCGAAACTTTGTATGACGAGTCTTAATATGTCTGTCTCTTGTTTCTGTTTTTTTTTTCTTCTCAGAGTTCTCTTATGATCCACGAGTCTCAAACTCAATACAAAGTGATCCTGCAAGAGAGGGACAATCTTCTGTCCAAGCTCAAGCTGCTGGAGATGGACAAAGGGAAACAGCAGAGATACGAGGAAGAGCTGAGTCGCATCAAATTAAGCTTGGAATCAGAGCTGCGTCATAAACAGCGCCTCCAGGAGGAAAACGACAAGATCCGCAAGGACTTTAACTACTGGAAGACCCAGTCTGAAATAAAGGAAGGTCAGGTCAGACAGTGCCAGTCAGAAAAAGACCTGACGGAGAGGGAGAGGGCTTCACTCCGCAGTGAGATCGCCAAACTGACCGCTGAGCTGAGAAGTGTGGAGGACAAGTACCGGACTCGCCTACAGCGTTCGGAGACCGAGGTGACTGAGCTGACCCGCCGGAGAGAGGCTCTGGAAATAGAGCTGCGGAAATTACAACAACGGCCAAGTGCCTTCTCCAGACAAACGCAGACCGACGAGAACGTTCACACAGTCGATCCCTCGAAGCTCGTGTTTGATGGCATTCGTCGAAAGGTGACCGCCCACCAACTCTGTGACTGCGGTATGATCGATAAATCCACTCTTGACAAGCTGCTGAGGGGACAGAAGTCAGTGACGGAAGTCACCATGGACATTCAGGCCATCCTGAAGGGTTCCGGGGTTATCGCCGGCGTGGTGCAGGGCCAGAACAAAATGCCGATCGCAGAAGCTAAGAGTAAAAACCTGCTGAGCCCGGAGAGCGCCATCATGCTGCTGGAAGCTCAGGCTGCCACCGGCCACATCATTGATCCGAAATTTAATGAGAAGATGCCGGTGGATACAGCCTGCTCGAGAGGGCTCGTCGATACGGGCGACAGGGAGGCCCTGATTAAAGCCGAGGCAGCCTGCACAGGGTTCAGGGATTCATTAACAGGTAAAACTCTGTCCATTGGTCAGGCGTACAAGATAGGGCAGGTGAGCAAGGAGACAGCTTTACGACTACTGCAGGCTCAGGAAGCAGTGGGAGGCATCATCGACCCTGTGCTAAGCATCTTCTTACCCAAAGACGTCGCCTTAGATCGCGGTTTGATCGACGAGGAGCTTTACCGTGCTCTGAACAAAAAGCCAAACTGCTATATCGAACCAGCAATCGGAGACAAGATGAGCTACAGCGATCTGAGGAGGACGTGTACCGCCGATCCAACGTCTGGCTACTTACTGCTAAGTGCAAACGAAAAAAGGTCCACGTCAAAGTCCATCCCGGGCATCCGTGGAATGGTCACCCTCGACGAGCTCGTCGAGTCCAGGCTGATTGATCAGTCAGATGTGGATAAAGTCAGTCGAGGTGTACTTTCACTTCAAGACATTGAGACTAGGCTGAAGCCGTACTTGGCCGGGTCCAACTGCATCGCTGGCGTTTACGATGAGGCCCAAGAGAGGGTCATACCATTCTACCAGGCCATGAAAGAGGGGCTTCTCCGTAGAGGTACAACCCTGGAGCTTCTGGAAGCCCAGGCTGCTTCTGGGTTCATGATTGATCCAATCAATAACGCCTACATGACGGTAGAGGATGCATGGAAGAGAGGCCTCGTGGGTAAGGAATTCAAAGGCAAGCTACTTTCTGCAGAGAAAGCTGTGACTGGCTACCGTGACCCCAGCACAGGGCAGCTCATTTCACTCTTCCAAGCCATCGAGAAAGAAATAATAGAAAGGGGGCACGGCATCCGACTGCTGGAGGCTCAGATCGCCAGCGGGGGCATCATCGATCCTAAAGAGAGCCATCGCATTGATGTGGACACGGCTTACAGGAGAGGCTACTTCGGCCATGAGATGAACGACATTTTGACGTACGAAGGGGACGACACCAAGGGTTTCTTCGACCCCAACACTCATGAGAACCTGACGTACCTTCAGCTGCAGAAGAGATGCATTAAAGACCCCCGCACAGGGCTTACCCTTCTACCTCTGAAGGACAAAAGCAAGCCGACGCAGCAGCCGAGTCAGAAAAACACCCTTCGTAAGAGGAGAGTGGTGATCGTAGATCCCGACACGGGCAAGGAGATGTCTGTACGTGAGGCGTATCACAAGGAACTGATCGACTACGACACTTTTCTGAATCTTTCTGAGCAAGAGTGTGAGTGGGAGGAGATCACCGTCACCGATTCAAACGGCAAGACCCGACTGGTGATTGTGGACCGTAAGACAGGCAACCAGTACGACGTTCAGGACGCCCTGGACAAGGGTGTCATTCCTAAAAGTACCGTAGATCAGTACCGCTCAGGCTCCCTGACCCTCACCGAGTTCGCCAACCTCATTACCAGCAAAGCCATCAGCTCTGAGCTGTCCATCTGCACCAGCATTGCAGAAGACATGGCTACCTGCAGCAGCCCCACCGAGGTCACCCCGTCCTCCCCGACGGTCCGCAAGCGCTTTGCTAGCGTTTCCATCACGCTCTCGCCTCCTTCTGACATCCTGGATGACATGAGCCCAGTGGCTGCCATTTTTGACACGGAAACTTTGGAGAAGATCACAATCACCGAAGCTCACCGGCGTGGAATAGTGGACACGATCACTGCTCAGCGCCTCCTGGAGGCCCAGGCCTGCACTGGAGGGATCATAAATCCTTCCACTGGGAAGAGGCTCTCGCTGCAAGACGCTGTACATCAGGGCATCATAGACGAGGACATGGCCACCAAGCTCAAACCGGCCCAGAAGGCTTTTAATGGTTTCGAGGACGTGAAGGTCAAGCGCAAAATGTCAGCCGCAGAGGCCATGAAGGAGAAATGGCTCCCGTATGAGGCTGGGCAGAGGTTCCTGGAGTTCCAGTACCTGACTGGAGGACTGATGGAACCAGACTCCCTCCAAAAAGTCACCATCGAGGAAGCGATTCGAAGAGGATGGCTGGACGGTAAAGGAGCTCAGAAGCTGCAGGACACCCGGAACTACGGCAAGAGCCTGACCTGCCCCAAAACCAAGCTGAAGATCTCCTACAAAGACGCCATGGACAACTGCATGGTGGAGGAGACCAACGGGATGAAGATGCTCCAGGCAACGTCCATGTCCACGAAGGGAATCAGCAGCCCCTACAACGTCTCCTCTGGAGCAAACTCCCGCACCGGATCTCGGGCCGGATCCCGCAGCAGCTCCAGGAATGGATCACGTAGAGGCAGCGTGGATTATTCCTCCACCGTCACGTACAGCTTCTCGTCCAGCACACACAGCTCCTACTAACCAACAACACCACTTCATTTATCTTCAGATTTCTGTTTCATTATGATTTAAATCCATTCGGTTTTGGGGAAATCAGCTGGTTCATTAGTTACGTAATTAATGGTGTGTTTATCTGGGGGTCCTCATTATCAGGGTTACTAATCTTATTTCTTTATGAGCAGTTTTAGATTTAGGGTTTGTTTACTAACACTAATCCTGTGCTTATTACAGAACTTATTACACTTTTAATGACATGCATTAAAAATTCTTACTTATTAGGGATTTAACAAGCATAGAAGGCAAAAAAACATACATAAAGAATTAAAGTTTTATATGAATAAGGAATTATTTGAAAGAGTTTGTATCTAATCAAAGGAAATGAATGGATAAATAAAATCTTTTCACTTACATTTGTTCAAAACTTTTGTCTGTGTCTTTGTGTTTTATTTCCTTTATAAAACATGTCACTTGTGAGTGAACTCTCACAGGATATCAGCTCTCTCCAGCTTCCTGCATCCAAACTTCTAAAAATAACACCAAAAAACACTTAAATCAATAGAGATGTATTAATTATTTTAATTGATGAACATGAAAAGAGGCCAAAATAATGAAGACAGTTTGAACACTGAAGTTAAAATATCCCACTTAATATAAAACGAGAAATAAAACCCAGTTAAATCAAGTTTACATTGCAATTAGTCAAAAGTAGCACAAATAAATAATTAAATCCTTTAAATACATACACTAATATATAAAATAGTTGATTTTTAACAAATTTGTAACCAAGACATAAATTTTATTTGACTTTTTTACTTTACTAATGTTTTATTGATTTGATCAGAGATTAGTTTCAGTTCCTGACCTGCTTATGAATTATTTGAGGAGGTTCAAGAGGAGCTTCAGCTTGTTCAGGCTCTGGCTGAAAGAAATTCTTCTTCTCTTCTTCATCAGAGGTTTGGGAAGCTTCAGCTATCAAACACAGAAGCTCAAAACATCAGTAACATCATCAAACTTCATCAAGATCAAATCAAATAAACACAATCCTACCTTTAATGCCCTTAGTACTGATTAATACTAAGAAGCTTTCCACCAATCACAGAAGAGTCTTTGTGGCTGCAGAGATTGGTTTGACGCTCGCTGTGCTGAGGGTATCGATCGGGTCTTGATGTCCATGAGAACTGACTATATTGTGAAGAAGACATACTGATGGGTTACGACCTCATGTTCAGGTTTTCTCTTAAGATCAAAAGAAGAGAAAGTGAAGGTTCTCCATGTTTCCATAATCCCCATCATCATGAAGAACACCCATTTGATGATGTCATGATTGTATTAATATTCCACTTGCTTTACTATCAGTCACTCTGGATCAGATCATAAACATTTTTATCATTGGTTTGTGTTGTTCTTCATTAGAAAACTGCTCTGGTTCCTTTAGGTTCTCCACAAGTTCCTCACAAGTTCCTCAAATCTCAATTCCAGTTCCAGATGCAACAAACATTTTTTTGCTTGGCCTTTAATGTACTTTGGACAGATCTTCTGAGGAAGATCTTAATGTGGACAGAGTCACATTAAGTACATGTTTTTAAAGGTTGATGATAAAAAAAAGAACCTCAAATAGTTTGGGAGAATATTATGAATCCTTCTGATTTACAGATGGGCTTTGGTTATTTTGGTAAACTAATTCAACAAAAAATTCTTGAATGTTATCCAAATCTTATAGACATTCAGTTTTGTGTTTCTTTTAGAGAAACCATGAACCAATATCTTCTGCATTTTGCATTTTACTTCTTTCTCTCGACGTTTCTTCTCACAGTTACATCCAGGAATGTCGGTAACGTCTCAGGAATTTGTTGGAAGTACGTTTCTTTGGCTTCTTCCATTTTTAGCCTCGATTCAACTGGCCAAATGAGGGTTAAGAAGCCATGTGTTGCTAACTACATGAAAAATACTATCATAACATTAACAAACTTTTAGAAAGCCCTTGTTTCTTCCTTTTATTTAATGTTTTGTCAGTAATTTAGTAATGACTGTTTTTTTTCCGGTGTGACCCCCTGCCCTCACTCTATACCCCTCACCCCGGGGGTAAATAGGAGAGAAAAGGGTGTGGTCCTTTAGTTCTGATCTCTATTCTTACTGTAAGATTTATTTCTCTCTAAAATCGGATTCCTGAACCTCAAATTCTTCTGATCATAATGAAAAATCCAACACTATTTACACGTGCCCTTACGTTTTGTCACCCATGACTTTTTAAACAATTGAAATTGATTGATATGAACATATTAATGTCGATTTTAAACACGGAAAGCAGTGACAGTCAGAATCTATGCTAGCTTTCGGCTAATCTTCAGTTCAGTTAAACAGAGCTGCCAAAACTTTCGACCTACAGCTTTATATTTGCTTAATTGTGCGTTTCTGGTATGTTTTAAAATAAACCTGACGCTCATTAATCAGTCAAATCGATTGTTTTTTTTATATATAAAACAAATAAACGGAATAATCTGTGTGCTGCTGCTTGAGTCTGATTATCCTCTGTGTGAGTCGATTACAGAGTAATGGATGGAGATGCGGAAGTGCAGGATTCAGTTTGTTATGAAAGAAAACCGAAATAATTATGATCAGGTAAGAATAATCGGTTAGATTACTAGATCACTATATTAATAGATTACTGATTAAATAAAGCCCTTTATCGGTAGGTTAGGGTGTGTTAATGGTGTTTGTAATGTTAGTATTTATTTATTAGAACCTATTAATCGATTTGTTTATTAATCTGTAGTTAAACTGTCAGGTTTTATTTAGTATATATATATATATATATATATAATTAAGAAAAACATATGCGGTTGTAAAATGAACATTTTAGTGGATTAGGACTGGTAGCAGAGTATAAATGAATACAATATTTCTGATTTAAATAAAATAAGATATAAAGGATAATATAGATTCTGTATTTTATAACGTGCCAGGCTAAAGTATTATCCATGATTTAAACAGAGGTTTATTTAAGCTTCTTTATTAATATCATTTCTTCTCCTGATGGCCAGGCTGTGGATCGTGTGAATGTGGATGGAGAAAAGGGTCAAACGAGCTTGATTATGGGAGCCGAACTGTTCCAGAAATCATCGTAATCGGTCAGGGCGATGTCATCGAGATCGGACGCTCAGATCCAGGAGGGCGGAGTTCGGTGTTTGTCGGAGCACCACGCCCACCTGCTGCTGGAGCAGATGAATAAGATGCGTCTGCACTCCGACCTGTGTGACGTCCGGCTGCGGGTGGGCGCCCGAGTCTTCCAGGTGCACCGGCTGGTGCTGGCGGCCAGCGGCCCGTACTTCTCGGCTCTCTTTAATTCGGGCATGAGCGAGGCCCGTGAGGAGGAGGTGCACATCGCCGGGGTGGAGGAGGCAGTGTTCGAAACTCTGCTGGACTTTATGTACACAGGTACAGGAACCAGGAACCAAAAGGGATGATCTGTAGTGATCCAGTACAGGCTCTTATAGGGTGTGTGTGTGTGTGTGTGTGTGTGTGTGTAAGGCTGTGTGGAGCTAACCGTTGAGAATGTGCAGGACCTGATGATGGCCGCTGACATGCTGCAGATCTCGGAGCTGGTGAGGATCTGTGGAAGCTTCCTGAGGAACCAAGTGGATCCCAGTAACTGTGTGGGAATGTTCCAGTTCCTGGAGCGGATCGGATACACGGACCTGACCGACTACACCTTAAACTACATCCACGCCCACTTCCTGCAGGTACACACTGATACCAGGTGTGCTGTGAGGTGTGTTAAGGCGTTACGGCTGACGGTGTGTGTGTGTGTGCGCGCGCAGGTGTGTGAGATGGAGGAGTTCTGCTCTCTCAGTAAGGAGCAGCTGGTGTGTGTGCTGCGCAGTGAGGAACTCCGGATCGAGGAGGAGTTCCAGGTCTTTGTAGCTGCCATGAACTGGTTACAGCACGACCTCTCACACAGGAAGAAGAACCTGGTAGAAGTTCTGGAACCTGTTCGCTTACCTCTGCTCTCACCTCAGAGACTGCACAGCTACATCGAGAGTAAGAACCAGAACTGGAACCAGAACCGGAACTGTTCTCTAACAAACACTGATAACAAATAATAGGGGATATTTTTACTGAACCTGGAACTTTATATTTAATTATATCTGAATCTGAGAATTAAAGACACATAGTGTGTGTGTGTGTGTGTGTGTGTGTGTGTGTGTGTGTGTGCGCGCACACAGGTATTTCTGATTTCAGCCTGAGGGTGGCGCTACAGACTCTGCTCAGAGAATACACAGAGATGAGTAAATCCCCCAAAGAGCAGAGGGCGCTGTGTTACCCCCCAAAGAGCCGCCCACGCAGGAAAGCTCGAAAATACCTCTACTCCATCGGTACTGTGTGTGTGTGTGTGTATAAATAACGTGTGTGTGTGTTTATATATAAATAACGTGTGTGTGTGTGTGCATGTGCATGTGTGTGTGTATATATAACGTGTGTGTGTGTGTGTATATATAAATAACGTGTGTGTGTGTGTGTGTGTGCATGTGCATGTGTGTGTGTATATATAACGTGTGTGTGTGTGTGTATATATAAATAACGTGTGTGTGTGTGTGTGTGTGCATGTGCATGTGTGTGTGTATATATAACGTGTGTGTGTGTGTGTATATATAAATAACGTGTG
>JAVSBV010000127.1:8040167-8050679 GCA_033117975.1 Parotocinclus spilosoma | reverse complement strand
TGGATGTGAGTAGGGAGGGCTAAGAGGTGGATGTGAGTAGGGAGGGCTAAGAGGTGGATGTGAGTAGGGAGGGCTAAGAGGTGGATGTGAGTAGGGAGGGCTAAGAGGTGGATGTGAGTAGGGAGGGCTAAGAGGTGGATGTGAGTAGGGAGGGCTAATAAGTACCTGAGTAGTTGGTGAATTTCTTCAGGTCATCCAGGCAGATTGGAACATGAGCTCCAGAGATCAAAACCTGAGAAACATTATAAAGAAATGTTTTACAGTAATCTGTAGTGGTTGTTTGTGTGTGGGTGTTCGTGTGTGTGTGTGTGGTTGAACATGAACCTGTATCTCCTGCTGGTCAAACATGCGCAGCCATTCGAGGTTGAGGACGTTTGCCAAACCCTGTCTGAAGGCCAGGCAATGTGCTCGGATCTGTTTATTCAGACGGTAATCAGCCACTAAATGGATGTACGCGATTCGGTTGCCTGTGGTTACCGGGATATCCTTCCCTCCCGGCTTCAGCTCGACCACCTGGAACGAGGAGAAGATTACAATTAACAATTGATTAAACCTTTCAATACATTGCAAACAGTGCAGTGGATAACTATTTAAGATCTGTTATATTCTATGATGATTTGACTTTACATGTAATAAAGCCTATTTAGTGAATGTAACACAATAGTGCTCCAACTACTGGCAAGCAACTGCAAGTGCAACAAATGCCATCTTTACACAATGGGCTGTGAAATCCTTCAACAGAATAAATAACTACTAATATCTAATGAACACTACAAACTTCATGTTTTCCATTTATTGCTTTTAGAGGGTAGTAAATGTTAGTAAAGTTTATCTTAGCTATAGTTTAGTAGTACATATTGGTGTTCATGAAAATCCAAATCAAATATGTTTAATGATTCGGTTTTAGACACACCAATGCATTCTGTTTAACTGAATGGACAAGGGGGGATTTTTTTTTAATTATTTTCACATTTTTACTAATTCATGAACTGTTTAACAGCCTTGAGTTCTGACCATCTGAGTACTATAAAAATCAACAGAAATAAATACACAGGACGTGTTCAAAGTCTTTCTGGTGATGTTTAAAATGCAAAATGACCGGGTGACGTGACTGTGGCGGTAAACAAACAGAGAGAGAAACCTGCTCTATCATCTCAACTGCTGCAGCAGAGTTTCAGCATTTAGGCCAATCATTAACGGTGAGAAAATAATGCTCGGAAACCAAGACCTTAAGTTTCACAGCACCCCACCACCACCAGTATGGACAATTTACACAGCTGTTAAAAAAAGGTTACTTTTATGGGAATCAAACAATAACCAGCATTACGTGGCATGCCAAAGTCTCTAGATTAAGGAGAGAAAGAACAAACCTGAGCTTCTCCCAGGTCGTTGTTAACGATGGTGAAGTTAAGGCCCAGATCCTCCACGTCGCCCTCATAGCTCTTGAGGAACAGGAGGTTGCGGTACATCTCCGGGTCCAGAGAGGCTAGGTGGTGAATGTCCACGTCAGCGCTCGTGCCCAGTAGCTTAGAAAGGAAAAAGCTGGCGAATGGCAGCTCCACCAACATGTTCTCATAAAGAGCCTGAGTTACAGAAAGAAAGAGCAACATTGTTTGTTGGTTTATTTGGCTCATTCAACGTCACTATCAGTATCAGTAGCCAGTTCAGCGACGCGCGCGCACACACACACACACACACACACACACACACACACACACACACACACACAGACTATATATATATATATATATAGTCTGTGTGTGTATACATACAATATATGTATACAATGAGATTGAGATTGAACCCATTCTTGCTGTGAGGCGGTGGGGCTACCCACTGAGACACGTACAAAGAGCAAGAGACAAACTGGCAGCGTTATAATTTATTTGGGCCCCATTACAGTCTTACTTTTTGATTTGTCTGTACTTTATTCACATTGTCTTACTGTACTATTGCAATTTAATTTTTGTCCAGCAGGAATCACAAGGGATTGATTCTACTAGTTTTCTGTCATTCAGTCGTGACTAAGATGTACAGATTTTTACGTCCTATTTGAATCCTTCGGATGTTGATACATACAAGTCCATTGTTTTGGAGTCACAAACTCAAATAAACAGTGTGTATGTGCTGTATATTAAGAGTGCCATTTGCAAAATGTGCTGCCTTTTGTTTCTCTTCTGCACTGCTTCACCAGGTTCAACAGCCAATCAGATAATCCTCTCTACCCCGGCCTTTAACAGCTTCATTTGGTCAGAACACAATCGGAAATTGTTTACGGACAGCTTCGGGAACTTCAAAGTCTCCAAAATGAAAAAAAAGTACCAATACAGTGGCTAGTTCTATTTTCTAGGCAAGCTTGCAAAACAATTATCGCGTATGAATAAAGCTAATTCAATTCCATTAGGTTTACGCATTTCTAACAATTCAGCCCGCCCTGGATTGGATTGGCCCATGCCGTCACTACAGTATGGTAAGATAGTCCCACCCATTAGATATAAACCTCAAACTTTCCATTTGTCAGTCTTGACCTTGACCCGAGCCACCGACGCTAATCACGACCACTCGAAACGAGTCATAAAAGACCTAAAGCTTATGTAGTGAAATAGTCCTAAACCGGCCCATTTCAGAACATTAAAATATACAGACCTCATATAAAGGATTGCACTAACCCTCCTGGGTGCATCAACTAAATGGATTATAAATTTCCCAAATTTCCATAATGCACGCATTGAAAACACACAGGCAGCCCATAAATCAGGGCAGTTTTCTAAACACAGGTTAATTGTGCGACTCAAAGAAAGAAACACAACACATTTTTTATGCAAAATAATCCACTTAGCGGAACCACTCACGCCCGTATCAAAGTGGGAACGTACAGGACTCAAAGCCCCCTTGAAACCTATCAATAACACGAGTGCCAGGAACAAGCGGCAATAAGACTGTGGAGCCGAAGGCAGCAGCAGCAGCTCTTCAAATCTCTCGATTATTTATAGCTGTTTATTGCCAGAAATTGTGCCAAAATGACTTGGGATAAAAAGGATTAATGACGCCGGTGCCTTTTAATATCACTGAGTGCAGTGGCAGGGTAATTAATGCAAATCGCAGCTCCATCAGGGGGGTCTTAAATGCTGCAACTCTAACCGACTGCTTTCTGTTTGCTGCCAAATAAATTTGTTAATTTACAACATTAAGAATCAATATAAAACTATAAGGCTCTTCAAATACCAGAGCCATCAGTCAGCCTGCGACCTTCTCTTTCCTCTCATATTCTCCTTTCATAAAGAAACTTTGCCCTGCTAACTTTAAAGCCTGTGGTTTTAGGCAAACGCTTGAGCACTCCTGATCAAATGGTGCGGTGACTAGAGGAAGTTAAAATTTATATATGACATGAGTACACTTTTTTTTAAATAAGCCGTCCCAATGGCAGTGAAGTACAGAGACCTTACACAAAACATAGTGGATTATCTGCCCGATCTTTTGTACAAACGTGTTTTACGTTAGGAAGATGAAGAATTTTTTGGTGCGACCTAATTACTGTAAATACTGCATATGCAGTATTATTTATTAAAAAGGGGTTCTGCCACCCCTCGCTTATGGAATGCCCCCATCCCCTCCCCCCCGCTCATTTAAAGGTACCACAGACTGTTGAAAGTTTTATAAAAAAAAACTTTTTACTGCCACAAATACTATTTAGGTCATACTCTGATGTTTTGTTTACATATTTCATTAAACTCATTTCTTTTCATGAATATTGATTGATTTTGCATTCATTTCTTGCATAAGTAGAAACTTTGCTTTCTCTGGCAAGAAAAGACACGAAATGAAAATGTTTGTCGTCTGCTTAACCATTTGAGGACCAAGGGAATTTTTGTTTCATGCTTTTAAATGGACGCCAAATGTGATAGAAACAACCTACGGTCCTGAAAGCGATAAAGTGGAAATAGTTAAAGTGTTGAAGATAAAAAATGCATTACGTTTTTCTTTCTTAACCCTTTTGGCGTCCATTTAAAAGTATGAGACAAAAAGTCATTTGGTCCTCAAAGGGTTAAAAGGTTTAATGTGTTTATATCACAAGGTTATACAGCTTTGTGTGTTCCTAATAAGCCTTAGAGAAGCTTTAAAAAAAAAAAAAAACTCTATAAGCCAGGCAAATTTGCAAAATAAAATAAATAAATAAACAATATGCAATTCCAATTAGAATTAGATTCACCCATTTCTAACAACTGAATCCTCCCTGACTTGGCAATTCTAGAAAACTATAGAATGCATTGCCTGTTTTGGAAGAGTGTTTCTGTAAGTGGATTCATTCCCTCTTGGTTGTGTGCAGCCAGCGAGGCATGATTATTCATTCTTCTATTCCATCAGGTGTGCTTACATTTTGGTTCTACAGCATGTGATGCTTGTTCTGTTCATTATCGGGTTCCTGTTTGGGGATTTGACTGTTCGAACAAGTTTACTCTTAGGATGCTGTGTAGATGGTAGCATTCCATTTTTAATGAATCGTTTGCGCCAAGTTTTCTCGTTAAAATGCTGTTTATATTTGCGTTAAAGTTGCATTAAAGACTGTCTAACTATGGTAATATCAATGTCCATTTCGGTCAACGACCAGTTTCACAGAACGTAATGTGTTCCAGAAATTAGCGCTAGTCATTCATTATGGGGGATCAGAGACCTCGTCATAAATCTGATAATGGCGATAAAAATGGCTCAGTGTTTGACCATGTTTACGTTTAGTGCAACAGTAAGAAAGAACTTTAGGTTTGAATGTAATTTTTTTTTAAAAACCCTTCGAAATTAAGTAAAAAATGTTAAAATGACCCCTGGTGAAACATTTCAGCATTAGCGCTTTGACTGTCCCATTAGAAAACAACAACAAAAGGTTAGTTCTCCATGAGCTGGGTGCAGGGTTGGACATCCTGGTCCAAATATTAGCACAATCAATTAATACTCACCATAAACGACGTCAGTTTATGACGTTATCCTTTGATGAGCGTGCCTTTTCTACAAAGAGTTAATAAATTTGTCCCCCTGTGACTATCGATAGCTGACTGCAATGCAGTAAGTAGATTAAACATGACTGCACGGCGTTACTCGGACACAGCTTCATCATAGTTAGGATAATGAACGTTGTGTGTGATGATGTAATTCTAATCTGCATCGAGTGTCTTTATTACGGCACTAAACAAACATCGATAGCTCACTCCGGCTGCCAGCGTGCAGCGTATTTATGAACAGAGAAAGAGGGTTAATTGAAAGTCGGATTCAAATTAATTTTCGCACATTAATTGCCTGAGCCATTAGCAGCTGAGTGAATGGAATAAAGGGAGGTGTTTATCGCTCAAGGAAAACCACGACTCCAGAATACGTACTGTGTGTCTGTTACTGGGCTCTAATAAGTGGCCCGATTTGGAGCTGCATTGATGCCTGTGACTGTAAAACAGATCAAAACTCTATTAGAGGTGGAAAGGGTTTGGGTTATTTATGGCGCTGGCTGATTTAGCTACACAAACACGGCCGGGGACGCGCCAACTAATGGACGGATGTAATCGAGGAGTGTGTGTGAGGTCATTTTCATCCAGCTGCATGTTTAAATGAACTAAGCCGAGAGGCATATTAAAGAAACTTAAAAAACATTAGACGCTAATAAATTAGCGCACTTGAACTAAGGGTGTGCAGGTGTAATAAACCGTCTGAGATTTATTACAGTAAGGGTCGATCTCTGCGGCACGTAAACCTTTCTCCGAAGACCCGTAAGGTTCAGCTCTGGGTCCCCTTCATTTCTTTCTGTAATCCTGTCCTGTTGGCGAAGTCATGAGCTTACATTCAGTGCTGTGCTGCTAGGCTGTAGAGAGGGTGGAGGAGACGACTCAGGACGCAAAGAACGAGAAAGGGGGTCTCTGTTAGGGTCCCTCATCCCACCTCCCGTATCAGATTTAAAACACTGACACTAGAGTACAACTGGATCAGCCTCTTACTTCCGGAAGGCAACGGACTAACACGTTTACGTGCACTGAATAATCTGATACAACTGCAGACAGTCTGATTTTGTCAGTAATCAGATCAACGAGTGTACATGCACATGAGTAATCAGATAATGAGGAAGGTCTGGGTTTACCAGACTCGGACAGTAACCGGTTCTACTTTGCAACCAGACAATAATCTCTGAGAAATGCATGACAAGCTTCAAACTTCAATATTAAATAGTCAAATTATTCACTTTCTTGTATATATACTGTTTTTCAGAATCTCCCCAAAGTGGTCGACAGCCATACGGGTTTAATTCCGGGGTTGCCAGATCCAGCAAGATAGAAAACACAAAAGTCAATGGGGAAAAAATGTCTTTCGTATACGTAGACCTGGCAACCATGTGATACGCTTGTGAAAACACTGATTAATCAGGTTCAACTGGTTTACATGCAACGAGTAATGTGGTTACTGGGGTCAAATCCAGCTCCCTTTTTTTAGATTTCACAATCTTCTTAATCAGAGTATGTTGTTTACATGACAGTTCGAACGATCAGATAGCAGCAAAAATCCAATTAAGGTTTATACACTGCTTACAAAAGCAGAGGATATTTAATTATGGCATATTTAATTTTAAGGATGCCCTTATTTGTAGGGCAGTATATATATACAGTTCTTAAGAGAAATAAAAATAAACTCTTATTCTGTTAGTCTAATTTATGGCCATGCTTAGTGGTATTATCTACATCGGTTCCGAACTGGATTTAGTTGACTTGATGGTACCCTTGGGTTGTAGGTTATTTGCATTAAGTTGAGGTAAAGTCTCCTAAAAAGAACACAAGCCCTTCTGTAAAATCATGCTCTGGATAAGGGTGTCTACATGCTGAAAATGTAACTGTAAGGCCTCCCGAAGTGATTTGAGCAAACAATAAATGACTGAGTCAATGTAATTCTCTCAGAAATATGAGGTGAAAGACGGTCAGACTGTGTGCTCTCGTTATCCACTCAGAGGCCGTCTAGACCGAAGCTAATATGAACCATTTGAGTCAATAGAGAGTAAAATCCATCTATTTATCATCATGCACTCATTTGTTGGCTTAATCCGGTAATAATAGAGATCAGAGGAGCAGATCCCCAACGGAGTGTGCTTTATCTGCAGATCTGATTAACTCAAGACTCGAGAAAATCAGACGTCAAACACCTCCTTTGTCTGATCGGATTAATCATTCAACCACATGAACGCTAGACGTGGTACAAACCCTGATTATGCTGATTACACTATGGATGTTAGTAGAGTTTACATTTCTGTTTTAATCCAGACTGCATTTCATAAAGTACTGCAAATGTCAGATATACCTAGATTAGATATACCATTATTTTAGCCATGGTGTAATGGTCATATATAAATGATTTCTACATTAGGCTCTATTAAAAATTCATATGCAGTATTCAAAACTTTAAAAAAATGCTGAGTTGCCTAATCTACAGTCTGAAGAAGCTTGATCATGAATGGTCTTTTCTGAAGAGTATAGCAGCCAAGAAATGCTAATGCTAATGGTCGCAAAGATTGGAAGGAAGACGGACGTAAAAGAGACAAATCCAAGTTTGACATTTTTGGAACCAATTAACAACAATACAGCATTGCTACAACAACAAATCCAGTAGTGTCCTAAGACTTTTGCACAGTACTGTAGATCTACATCTCATTGTTGAGTTATTATTCGTTTCAGTATTGAGCACTTGTTTTGAACCATACTCTATTTTTGGTGGATCTATTTCTTATCTATATGTTGGGGTACACGTTCCCTATTTTAAAAAGTAAAGGACTAAAAACTAAATTAATCAATTAATATGTTACATAAACTGTCATTTAAAATGTATGAATAAATGGATTAATGCTTCTAGTCTTCTTTGTATTTGTTTATATACAGTCTTATATATGGTATATGGTACTGAATATATCAGTACTGAATATAATTGGATTGTACATTTGTTTCCGTTTACATACCTTGCCCAGGATCCGTCCCAAGAAGTAGTAGTGGCGCGTGAAGCTCTCTCCCACCAGCATCTCGGCCGTGGGACTGGGGTACAGCAGACCCTCATTGGTGGTCCTGAAAAAGCCCTGGTTGGGGTTGAAACCTGACTTGAGAAGCTCGCTCAGGAACTCGCGAAAGATCCCGCCTCCATCAATCCCTGCTTCATCCAGGCCGTGAGCGTTCAGCAGATGCACCCGAAATCGTTTCTTCAGATCGGCCTCTGAAACGGGACCAGGGTCAGGGGGAGGGGTAGACATTTCAAATAAGGCTCATAAGGGAAATTGGTTCTTGTAAATTCCTCCGTCAGAAACTCAATCGGTATTTATCCAGATTCAAGGTGAAATAATCAGACTCAAATAATTAGACATGATGCCTGATCGCGTCTACCAATGCCAACCTACTAATGGAGGACCCAAATAAATAGGTATGATCGTAGCACGCAGGTTAGCAGCAAGCATAAACAGGCAAAGAGGAGTAAAAACACACTCACTGGCCGCTATATTAGGTAGACCTATTTAACTGCTTGTTAACGCAACTGCTTAATGAGTCAATTATACTCCAGCCATTCAATACGTATGAAGACACGATCAAGATGACCTGATTACCTCAACCCGAGCACCAGCATGGGGAAGAAAGGGACTCTGAACATGGCATGGTTGTTGACTCTAGACAGCATTTCAGAACCTGCTGATCTACTGGGATTCACCGTAATCTACCGAGAATGGTCTGAAAAAGAGAGAATATCTACTGAGCGGGAGATCTCAATCCAACAGAGCACCCGTGTGATATGGTGGAACTGTAACGTGAACGTGCAGCCGACAAAACTGCAGCGATTGCGTGACGCCATCATGTTCATACGGGCCAAAATCTCTGAGGAATGTTTCCATAACCTAGCCGATTCTGTGCCATGAAGAATTATGGCCATTCTAGAAGTCAAAAATGGTACCTGCTACTAGGTAGGTGTACCTAATAAAGTGGCCAGTGAGTATCAGTATCAGCAGTGGATCAGATGGAACGCGAGCTGAAGTGGTCCGTACCGTTCTCCGGAGACAGTTTGTCGTACGCGTCCTCGTAAATATAGTTCCGCCGGATGGTAATGTTGATGCCGTCCAAGAAAGGGCCGTCACCCTGAACGTCACGTTTATCAGCGTAGATCAGCCGCTGGAAGATCTACAGGATCACAGGCAAGACATTAAGCCATAAAAGACGCCGTCTTTTTACATACATCATTTCATATCATATTCACACAGCCAATTTGTTAGCCCCCCACCACGGAGTGCCAGGTTTGAGTCCAAGTGCCTTCCGGCCACTGAGGCATAATAGAGCATGTTTGAGGCAGCAGACTGAACCAATCCTGATGCTGTAGCAGCTACAGGGGTCCAAAGGTCTAAGAGCACTAGTGAAAAAGCTTTTTGGATATTGAATGACCCAAAACACACCTCACCTGCAACAACTACTTGAAGACCAAAAAAGACCAAAATGTACTAAGGACTTTGTAAGCACATGTCTAGGGCCACATCCCATTCCTTTAAACATAAAGTCTGACTGTAGAAGAGCAGGGGTTTACATACTTTTCCCCCCAGCTTGTCCTGTAAATCAATAAAAACAACGACAGTTACATGTTTAGTTTATCCTGGATGGTTTGTTCATTAACACTGGAAACAGAGAAAAGCGGGTCAACCCGAAGAGTTCACAAACTTTTTCCTGTACCCATAACTACCTGTTTTATCCCACTGAATGCTTGAATGGCCATAAAGTTTTAATGTATCTGAAAAATGTGATATCAATTCCCTTGAAGCTGCTTAAAAGAGGAAAAATATCAATGTTATATGATTTAAGAAATCTGGCAACCAGACAGTCACAGGAAGCAAACGGCTCTGTACCTTAACTCGCTCCTCGAAGGGAACGACGAAGGGCAGCTCTGTGAGGATGGCCAGGTGTCTCTCCTCTGATACGGACAGCGGTGGAGGCTCCAAACCAACTACAGAGAAGAATTTGTTTTTTTTAATCAGCACAATATTTAACATTTATTCATAAAGCTATATTTCTAATACAATACCCTACATTTAATGGGGGGGGGGTGATTTTTTTTCAAAAAAACTCTGCGCACAAGGGCAGGAACAACCCTAAAATGGGACGCAAATCCATCGTAGGGCACACACGGTCATACACACAGTCACACACTAGGGGTCACTTTAGAGACACCAATTAACCTAACACACATGTCTTTGGACTGTGGGAGGAAACCCGAGCACTCTGAGTCAACCCATGCAGACACGGGGAGGACATGCAGACTCCACACAGAAAGGAGCTAGGCCGCTCCTCCTGGGATTGACTTCTTACTGTGAGGCAGCGGTGCCACCCACCGAGCCCCCGTGTATATAATATACAGTCGATTCCGGTTAAAAGAACCACCAGTTAATGGGACCAGCCGTTTATTCGGACCAAATCCTAAAGCACCGAAACAAATCCTATTATATACGTGTAATGTTATTCGCTTATTTGGACCAAA
>JAVSBV010000127.1:8007251-8023241 GCA_033117975.1 Parotocinclus spilosoma | reverse complement strand
GTACTTTTCTGCATTAATGCTGCATCACAGAAGTGTAAATGACCTTTACCAAGGGTCCGGACCCGACCCCGTACCATGATTGAACTTGGCTTTTGGGCTTGATCCTGATAACAGTCTGGATGCCTCTTTTTTCATCATTGGTCCAAAGGAGATCTCTAATCCTGATTGTTCTGAGTAATGAGTAAAGATTAATGAGTAATGATCAACAAGTTATGAGTAACGAGTAATGGTTCCTGATGCTCTGTAATGGAAGAGAAGTTTGTAATTTTTGTGTTTATTTATTAAATTGGTTCATATGCATTTGTAATTGTTTGTACTAGTTTGTTAACATTTTTAATGGTTTGTAATGGTTTATATACATTTGTAATGGTTTGTACTGGTTGATAAGATTGTAATGTTTGTACTGGTTTGCACAAATTTGTAATGGTTGTAACTGGTTTATAAGTTTGTAATGGTTTGTACTGGTTCATAAGTTTGTAATGATTTATACTGGTTTATAGGAAGGTGTTTTAGTGGTTTATATACATTTGTAATGGTTTGTACTGGTTAATTACAGCTTATAATGGTTTGTACTGGTTGATAAGATTGTAATGTTTGTACTGGTTTGTATACATTTGTTATGGTTGTAACTGGTTCATAAGTTTGTAATGGTTTGTATTGGTTCATAACTTCGATCTTATATCGGTATCGGGCCCGATATTGACGTCATTCCCTGATCGGATACCAGACCTGTCCGGACCGATCCACTAACCGATCCATATTCCATTCCACATCTCACCATGAGCTCATAGTAACTTCACTCTGCAACGGAGTGAGCAAATAGATTAATTATAATATTACGAAATATGCCCTAATTATTGAGCAGTGTAGTATAGTATAATAAAATAGTTAGACTAAAATGTCATTTCTAAAATGTCAAAACAAAATTTGCTCAGTTAAAAGTCACGGCCACAAAAAAGTGTAATGGTTTACACTGGTTTGTAAAATGAGGAAATGTTTAGGCTTTGTAATCTTCTGTATTTGTTTGTATTGGTTTATAAACGTTTCATACAAAGTTTGTATTGTTTTTTTCAAAGATTGTAATGGTTTGAATTAGTTTGTAATAGTTTGTGGGGCTTTGGTTTATACTGGTTTGTAATGGCTTATACTGGTTTGTACAGGTTTAAGATGGTGTAAACAGTCAATGCATCTTCTTTAAATGAATTGTAAACAACCCAGAATTATGGAGAGTTACCTCCACCAAATACAAATACAAAAGATGAAGAGACGAGTTCCCAGTTCATGTTGACCAGTTCGGAACCATTAGAGATTCCTTTCATAGAGCAAATGGCCAAAAGTTTGTGGACATATTCATAGGTTTTCAGGTACAGTTTCAGGGCAGAGACAATAGAGGTTTTGGAATCACCAGCTATAAAATGTGTAGCTTCCAGATTTTGCTGAAATGTGGTAAAATAAATTTTTTGGCTTTTCTCCCCTCAGATGAGGGGGTGGGTTTGGAGGACGGAGAATGGACGGCGCCCATGGACTGCTTACGGGCGAGCGAGATGTGTAACCAGAACGGCCAGTGCAGCTCACGTTTCCGAATAATGCGCCAGTGCCTGGTGGGCCGCGACCGAAGCGCCATGCTTGAGAACAAAGAGTGCCAGGTGGCGCTGGAGGTGCTGCAGGAGAGCCCGCTGCACCACTGCCACTGCAAGAGGGGCATGAAGAAGGAGCTTCAGTGTCTGCAGAGCTACTGGACCATTCACATGAGCCTCAACGAGGGTGAGTGCCAACGCTTCAGTCACCATAGTGCTGGTCAGAGAGTCAAGGCTGTAAATCAGTGAATCGTTTAGAGCTCAATCAGTGTTTGAATGAGCAAATCATTTGGTCATGAATTAGATTCAGTCTTCATTTGTTCAACGAGTCAGTGTTTTTAAGTCATTTGGTGGTGAATCAACGTTTCATTGAGCGAATCATTTGGTCATGACTGAGAATCGTTCCTTTGTTGTTCAGACAGGCAAAATATGAATCAGTGAATCGTTTGGTCACAAGCAAGTAAGACTTTGATTCTGTAAGTCATTTAGTCAAGACTGGGATTCAAACTTCATTTGTTCAACAGGTCAGTGTTTTAATCAGCGAGTCATTTGGTCGTGAATCAACGTTTGAATCAGTGAATAATTTGGTGGTGAATCAACGTTTGAATCAGGGAATCATTTGATCACAAGAAGTATCCTGTTTTCCCTCAGTCAGCAAGTCAGTGTTTGAATCAGTGAATCGTTTGGTGTTGACCAGGATTCAGTCCTCTCCTGTTTAGGAATCGACATATGAATCAAATTCACTTTTCATTTATTTAGTTTATTTAGTTCTTACTATTTTTATTTATTCTGCTGCAGGTGATATACACTTTATTTATGCAATGTTATTTATTTAAATTTTAATTCATATTATTTCTTTTGTTCTAATTTATATTATTTTACTACATTTAAATATATTTATTACCCCTATTCAATTTGCTGATTGTTCTCACTATTTTTAATAATTCAATTAATTATTATTAATAAATAATTTATATTTATATTAATTCTGTTGCAGACAATGGAAGTTTTATGTTGTATTTTATTCTGTTTCTCTGTATTCTGTATTTTATGTAATTGTATTACGTTTATTTTATATTGCCTTATTTTAATTTATTTCATTTACACAACACATTTTAATTCACCAACTTTATTTATTATTATTTATTACTGTATTTATTATTTATTGATTTTTATGCAGGTAATATAAAAGGTATTTTTATTGTATACTATTAAATTTATTTTAATTATATTTAATTGAATTTTATTTTTATTTCTGGCATTTTTAATGCATTTTTATCCAAACCTAATGGTGCTGTTATTCCTATTTTAATAATTGTTTTTTTTTTTATTTATTCTCCTGCAGGTAATAACATTTTTATTGAATTCCATTTTATTTGATCTCATT
Source organism: Parotocinclus spilosoma (assembly GCA_033117975.1). Classification (NCBI taxonomy): domain Eukaryota; kingdom Metazoa; phylum Chordata; class Actinopteri; order Siluriformes; family Loricariidae; genus Parotocinclus; species Parotocinclus spilosoma. The sequence continues at coordinate 8,020,277 of JAVSBV010000127.1, read as the reverse complement.
TATTTCAAATTGTGTTATTTTATTTTAGCTTATTTTATTACATTTGAATGGTTTTTGCATCCCAATCTAATTCACTGTTAATCCTGTTTTTATTATTTATTTATTCTACTTATTATATATACATTTTATTTCATTTATCATAAAGAATTCAAATTTCATTCTAATTTAAACATTGTATTACTTTTTTACTATAGTGTTCTTATTAATAATTTATTGTTTTATTTATTTTATTTTATACTCCTCATAGTTGAATCCTCATCACTGAATGCTTTCCACCTAAAAAGTGAGTTGATGTTTGTGTTTGTGACTCGTTGCATTAAATCAGCGTGATTAATAAACCAGCCCAACAAGACCTAATGGACGTCACCTTGGCGGCTCTGAGTGTGATTTTCGTTCAATTTAATTCCCCGATGCGTCTTTTTGTTCCTAAACACACCATGCTCTTATTCCCCTTTGCGAGTGCTCATTCTGCGTATTCAGACAGCGGCTGGTCTCCTGTTCCAGGTCTCAGCAGTGGTACAGGCTGTCATTAAGCCGACTTTCCCCATGACACTTTTGTTCCTGAATCCAGCACAGCTGTTTAGCCTCGTTCTGACAAAGTCGTGTTTTAAAAAAAAAAAACAGTACAAGCTCCTTGTGCAAAATCGAGGCCCAGGCAGCTGTGATGATTACAGCTCCCACAGAACTCAATCACGATCTCGCACAAAAACCTACAATCCCGGAGTCCGACGAGCTCACGCTGAGAAACAAAGAGAAGGAGAGAGGGAGAGGGAGAGAGGGAGGCTTGGGACCCTCAAAACAACCTTATCTACAAGTGCTTCTGTCTGACTCGAGACATGCCGAGACGGAAAGAGCGATGGAGCGAAGCGAAGGAAAGAAGCAACGGCAAAACGTTTGCCCACATTTCATTTTCAGATTTATGACTGCACAGATGACTGGCTAATCCTGAGGGAGTAGAGGCTGACCGGGTGATCATCCCTTAGCTGTGACAGACTCCAGGAGCCGAAGCGAAAAAATAGGCGTGAACAACGACACCGTAACTTTGTAAGCATGGACCATGGAAACCAGAGTACACACAAAGACGTTGGGAGAACCTACAAAATCCACACAGGCTGGGGACTTAAGGAGGGCTTCGGATCTCTGGAGCTTTAAGGATGCTGTGCCTCACCTAAAAAAAAAACCAAAAAAAAAGCAAAAGACGTTTTAAGTACGGCCAGTTTTCAACAGCTGTCGCCTTAAGTGATTCGGTTTCTCCAGGGAATCGACTCTTTAAATCACTGAATCGACTCCTTATGAGACTACAGACCTGAATCAAAGCAACTGGCGGACTTTTGGGATATTACTGTTTATAATTGTGGAATTTTATTGTGTATTTTATCATGTAGCACTTTGAGGTTCCTTTCGAACGTAAAGTGCATTACAAATAAAATTTATTATTATTATTATTATTATTATAATTATTATAATTTTGCCCTCCTCCAGAGCTACTTGCAACTGATACAAACTTACAATCCAAGCAACTGTGGGTTTAAGGATCCAGCAATGCTTCTGGACCTTCTGGTCCACAGTCCAGTCCAGTGCTGTACCCACTAGGCCGACACAGTCCCAATCATTTAAAGTTACAGACCTGATTTGCAGACTTTCCTTACCAGCTTTGTTCCAACAGACTGTTGATACGGGTACAGCCCTGCACAGGATTTACACCGTCTCCCCTGGTTTTCAAACGGCCAGCAAGAGCTCCAAGAACTGGCTGCCGCAAACACCATGGCACTTTCCAGAACTCTTAAAAACATCCCATTAGCTTTAGACATTTAGCAGATGCTCTTATCCAGAATGACTTACAGTCCAAGCAATTGTGGGTTTACGGTCATGTTCAAGGACCAGGCCGTGGCCTTTAACTGTCGGTACTAAAGTACTACCTCTGGAATACTGATGGGTCTCCAATGGGTGGAGTGGGTCTCCACTGGGATTCTAGATTCCTCCGAGCCCAGAGAAGTCGACCGAGCTTCTGATCATTGTCAACACGGGGCTTTTTTTTTTTGTACAGTAAAGTTTAGCGTAATATTTGTGAATGTATGGAATTTTCGATGTTTATCCGAGGCAGTGTTACGCAATTCTAAGAAACCTTTGTGTTTCCTCTCAAGTTTTCTAACTACTTATAAACACCCGACTAGCCTATCTGACCCGACTTACTGACACACATCAAGCAGAAAATAGCTTAAACGACTCGATTCCCAGGTTAATGATCTTAACTCCAACTCCAACACACACATACTATCACTCACTGACCTCATGTTGGGTGATAGCACGCACACACACACACACATACAGTCAACTAATATCACTAACAACTCTTATTCATATAGCAAAGTTACATGAAATGCACACACACACACACACACACACACACACACACACACATGCATAAAAATAGGCTGAAATAAATCATGCATCACTGGTCACTCCTGTGTATGGCTGATCTGGATCACAGGCACACAGACACAGCACAATGCGAGCATGATAAACAAGGACACTAGCACTGCATGTAAACACACACACACACACACACACACACACACACACCGACACAGACAGTAGGTCTGGGAATGTAGAGGTCTAGGTTGATAAAGGAGCAGCGAAGCTAAAGACTGGGACATGCAGGAGCTGAAGCTCTGAGGTTTTTACGACATGTTAGGAATAAGGTGAACGTGTGAGTGCTTGGTCCAGGGTGAGGGGCTCCATCTGGGCTGCTTACGGAACCTGTCTGGTGGGGGAAGGTGGGGGTCGGCGGCTAAAAGACATAAACAAAGAGGGTGCGAAGGGAGCGAGGTTAAAGATAATCCGGGAAGGAGGATGGAAGGGAGGAAGAGAGAGAGAGAGAGAGAGAGAGAGAGAGAGAGAGGACAGAATTAGAGTTTGGTTAGAAAGAAAACTCGACAGTTAAAGTTAACAGTGCAAACATTCTTTAGCAGTGTTAGTGAATCAAAGCTACCTGCCTGTGGTGAGGTGGAACATAAACACACACAAACACTCACTCACTCACTCACTCACTCACTCACTTTTCGTACCTGCTTAAGAAAATTCAGGGTGGAGGCGGTAAACATACACTCTAAGCATACTATTGTCCAGAAAGTCTTGGTATGCTGATACTTTAAGATGTACCTTCACTGAAACTAAGGTGTCAAGGCCAAGCCCTACAAAACAACCTCATAATGTTATAACTCCTCCACCAAACTTTACAGTTGGTACAATGCAGACAGGTGGGTAACATTCTCCTAGCATTCACCAAACCCGAACTCGTCTCTCAGACGGACAGACAGAGAAGCGATTCATCGCTCCACAGAATACGTTCTGACTGCTCCAGGGTCCAGGGGAGGGGTGTGCTTTACACCACTCCATCCGATGCTTGGCATTGTGCTTGGTGGTGTTAGGCTGTAAACCACATTGGCATCATTCTGCACTACGTAGTGCCATTTTAGAACACTTAAAAACCAAGGAGAAATCTAAGACGTTGATCAATAACTTGCCACTGAAAACCGCTGCATCTTCTAAGGTCTCCCAAAACGTCTCCTCAAACCTGTGCCAATCAAATTCCTACTCTCTCTGAAACGAACACTGATTACCTGAGCCATATTTGAATTATTTCTACAATCGATCACTTGACTGTGTGCTGGATCAGCACTTTGTGTGACTCCTGCAATATTTCTTCTCCTGTGATGCTTTAATACGTACTAAAAATGAAACGAGAGCTACAGCAGTTCTGTAATGCAGGGACACCCAAGAGTGCTGAACTGATTTTACAGTTTTATTTTAATCAGTGCTAATGTAGTAACAAACCTGGGGGTAAAACAGGACGGACATGAAGCTTCTGCTGTTCTTTATATAAGAGCTTACCTGGGAATGCTGGGAGGAGCACGATTGGGACGATTGGGCACCTGGGGGCTATCGCCGCTGTTGTTGAAGGGTCCCAAAGGACCAGGGCGAGATGGTGGAGGAGGAGCACCCCTGCCTGCAGGCCTCTGGCCAGCAGACATCCTACGTGGGGCAGTGGGACTCGGCGGTGGAGACCTGAGAAGTAAAAGAGGAGTGAACAATGCATTACAGAATCACAGACGCTAACGCTATTCAGTGATTTTGTGTTATACAGCAAGGTAATGACCTGCGGGAGCCACCGCCGCCAGCCTGGAGCCATGAGCTGTCTACAGGTGGAGGCAGAGGGGTAGTGAAGGTAGTGGTGGAGATGTCTCCGATAATGGCCAGCGCCTCCTTGAGGGCATGGTGGGTACGCAGCACCTCCTCCCTACGTTGGACCTGCTCCTGTGACTCGTCCATCAGGGTGTTCTGGTCCCCGGCAGAGTACAGCTGAGCCAGCAGCTCCGCGTTGATGAACTCCTTCACCTGCACAGCATTCGTTAAAGTTATTCCAGGTAATGAAATGAGAAATTAGACAACGACCCTATACGGTTACACATCTTAAGATGTGTTTGTTAGGGTTCATACCGTCACCCCGGAGCGTTCGGTCGTCCTCGCCAGTCGCCATTACAGAGCTATCGGTGAGGCGGTTTATATCCCGTGTCCAATTTACGACCTGATTCCGAACAGCTGCTTCTCCTGCTATTTAGGTTTGGGTTTTAGCGCTGTTCGGTGCCAGGTCGTTTCTCGTGCCCTCACGCACGCCTTTAGGGATAGTGGTAACGTTCCGGGGGCTTTCATTGCTGATGGACGTGTACGAGGGAAACCCCCGAGGTATTTCGTATTTTTAGGGGCACTTTAAGGGTTTCTCGTCCTGTACTCGTGCGTTCCTCACACGCATGAGTTCACGCTCCACTGTCGTCGGCACCCAACGAGCCTCACGCCAGCCGGCTGCTCGTCCAGAATGGGACGCGCCCCGGCTTGGCTTACTTGGGCCACACGTGCGACCGGCGAGGACGGCCAAACGCTCCGAGGCCTTTTGTGCTCTTTTTAGCCTCACTCTAGTTAGCTGCCCTCTTGTAATGAGACACGCCCGGGCTAGAATGGCCACCGGCTGTGCGTTTTAATTATACACGCCCCGGCTGCCATGTGCCACGCTCGCCCTCTGGCGTTCGGACTAACTCTATGCCTCGCCATTTGGGAGACGTCCCAAACCGTGCTCTCTGCACCCTTCCCCCGTTGGCGCTTCAGTGCCCTCTCGTGATCAGTTTGCGCGTTGCAACCCAGTCGGGACGCAACACAGCGGCGCGCCATTTCATCCTTTTGTTTTTTTTTGTGTTCAGGAGACTTTTGCTCTGCTCTTAATCCCCTTTTAGTTCTTCTATATAATTTCCCCTTTATTATTATACGTTGTGGGATTCCGTCTATCCCGCATCCTTGAGTCCTATCAAAAACCACCACATCTCGTAACAGTGTTTGCAGAAAGAATGGAATAAAATTAGATATTTGGGCTCAAATCGAAGAGATTTGGTGTTTCTGGTGTTAAGTGTGGTGAAAAGGAATGGCAATGGTAAATGCTTTACCGCACCACATTTTTAGAAGTCAGGAATAATGGAGCTTACATTGATGATCATGAGGTGCATGATGGTCTTGGGCATGAGGTCGCGGATGCACTTGCTGACGATGGCCATGTAGGAGTCCACTAGGTTCCGGATAGTCTCCACCTTCCTCTCAAGCTGAGGGTCCATGGAGAAGTTCTCAGAAGCACTGGAGCTCTCACTTTCGACCTACAGAGGAAACCCCAGAGAACAGAGTCTAAGTAAAAAAACATGAAATGATTTTAATCTGCAGAACTGCCAAAAACGAGTCTCAGGAATGTGTTTGAAGCCAACAAAACACCTTTCAAATGGCTAAAACGATCACAGCCCCTTATTGAAAGCAGGTGCTGTGGAGCGTTTTTGGTACACGTTCAAGTACGACCTGATATTCTGTTGTGCCTCGAGACAGAGCCAAATTTAACAGATTAGCTCATTTGATCAGGGACAGAATGGAGCTGCAGCTGGGATGTATGGGCACTGACCGAAGACTTCTCGGGGTAAACACCAGCACGCAGGAGTGATGCTCTCCAGCTGTCCACCTCTTCCTGAGTGTTGCATGCTAGCTCTAAGAAGCGATTGTCCTTGAAGACGTTCCTGAGGAGCAGAGCAGATCCAAGCAGAGACAATTAGCCACAAACGTCTTACACAAAGCTGCACATTTCATCTCAAGGAGGCTTAAGGGAACAAAAAAATGAGTTCATTTACAGATGTTCTGTTTGGATCTGTTGCACAGGTTTGCAGTGTACAACATCCAGGGTGCGATAAGTCCATGGTCCACGGTGCGATAAGGTTTTATCCTAATTATTAAGGTTCTTAAGCTATTTCACCCATACATTCCATTACCAGATGCTGGAGCTGTTCTGGACAGAGATGATAAGTAACAAGTAATAAGTACTTCATTGCTGTGCTTAAGTATTGTTTTAGGTATCTTTACTTGTTTATTTCTGTAACTTATTCATTTTTACTTTCATACTGGCATGTTTCAAAAGACAAATCTATGCTCTTTACTCACTTACATTTTCAAAACAGGCTTGTTGTTTTAACTTTTAATAATCTACAGTACAACTGCTGAATTTGAATGTCTCTTCTCTCAAAAACATTGGACGCACAAATTGGAAACATTTTTTATGGTTCATACCTGATGCATGACATCGAGCACGAAGGTGTACGCACCAAAAATTTCACAATCGTGGTGGTTCTATCTGTCACCCATTGAGTGTTCCAAATAACAATCCAAATCCATTCTGCCTTTTTCTTACCATATGTTTCCACACAAAGTACAACAGAACCACCCCCGTGCTTAACAGTTTGCATGTTTTTTTCTAAAATAGGTATTCTTGTTTTTTATTAGCATATACATTACACAGGCAAAAATGTGTGTATATGCCTTAATAAAACATTTATATTTTGTTAATAAATTAACAGCTACTAAAGGTGTTGGTCCGAATTGGATTAAACACATTTACATGTTCAACAATCAATGGGGTATTATCCAATTAGCCAAAGTCTCCTAACTATTTGCTTATTTGATCAGACAGTGTATAAAAACATATATAAGTAGTACATTATGCGTTTAGAAAAAGATGTATAGATTACATGGTTACACAGTTCGTTGACAGCCCACTAGATCACCAATCTTTACCTGTTCAGGTGTCCAACAGGTTTATCCTTAGTGAAACACCCATTTAGCAGCTCTGGTCATAGGTGACTCCATTTTGCAACACATGTAATTAGCTAACCCTTTAGGGGCACCAGCAGCTAGGTTTACATGTTTTCTGGGAGCCAGAGTGCCGGATATAATAGGGAGCCTTAGTGAGTCCATTTTAAAATCCATGAGTATCACCCAGAATGTAATGGTCTCTGCCTTCTTGCCTCCCTAGTACAATCACTCAGGTTTGTTAATTGCTGGGGAGGTGGGTTGCCATGGTATGTCTTATGTAATCCTTCTTGGTTTTGTTACCTTCTGGTACTCTAGTTTCTAGCTATGCTGCTATAGTTAGTGCTGCCGGAGAGTTTAGAGAGTTTAGAGAGTTTTACCCTGCCACTATCGCCCTAGGTTTGCTCAATTTGGTATTGCCCTTAGAGCACAATCTAATACTGTTAAACTGCTTTATGACAATGCTCCATTGTAAAGAGCGTTGTATAAAGAAATATGACGGGACTTGACCTAGAACAAAGTATGTTGCAGCAGAAAATCCTTTTGTCTACAAAGTGGACAAAGCGGCCGGTAATTCTCTCTGATAAACTGGCACCAATACTTTTAGCTATAACAGTGACCAGCCTACCGTTGTTCTGTATTGAAGATGGCGAACATGTGCTTGCTGGACATGAAGCCTTTCTCCACATCTCTGACCTTCAGATTATCCAGGGGCAGCATGTATTTCTTCTCTTTCTCCTGCGAGTCAAAGACCAAGAACGTTACTGCTTACATCCAAAATCCTAGACTGAAGCTCATTGAAAAGTAACAGAAACTCAAATAACCACTCCTTACAACCGAGGTAAGCATACCACCTTTAAGCAGATGGGCTACACGCACCAGGTGCCACTGCTGTCAGCAGGACGGGCAACTAAAGTTACAATTCACAAGGGCTCACCAAAATTGGACAATAGAGGATTGGAAAATTGTCGCATGTTGTTTTTAACAACATGAAAGAGCGGATCCATCCTGGCTTGTATAAACCATTCAGGTGGTATCTGGTGTATCTGGTGGTGATATGATGGTGTAGGGGCACATACTTGGCACACTTTGGGCCCCTTGATACCAACTTAGCATTGATTAAACACCGGAGGTCCTACCAGGTACTAGAAAGCTGTACTAAATAAATACAAACATGAACAATTCATGCAGATGACAGTTAAATTCTTGGATTAAACAGAATAGACACATGATTCATAAGAAATCTGGAGAAAAACAAGGACTAATAAAAAAACATTTTCACTGGAATATGTTGGTCAATCCAATGGCAGCAAGTTTTGCCCAGCACTGAAATGATTTCAGTAAAATAAACATACACAGACTTGCAGAACTATAACGTGATATGTGAAATATGACTGGCGAAGGCATAGGAAACAAACGGGTAGCTATGCAGAAAGAAGACTGAGTAAGAGAGAGAGAGAGAGAACACACATGGAAGGCATTAGAATGTGTCGAGGTCAAGGAACACCGTTATCTCCCCTCCCTGTGTTCAGTAAAATAAATCTAATCCAGGTTAAGGACGTCACCGATTCTGCGAGTGCACATGACGGCAAAATAAAACCTTCACAGAATATAGTTTAAGCCAAATTTTGGCCTAAAAATATGCCCCCCCCATTCCAGGGGCCCCACTTCCTGCCTCTAGTTTTTCTTGGGGGGAAAAGAGGAGCGACATAAGGAGAGAGTCGAGCAAGCGCAAGAGTGAGAGTGAGCGAGAGAGACTAAACTACAGCCTGGCATTAACTCCAAACATCTGGAAATACTTATCGGCCGTAAGAAAGAGAACGAGAAAAATAAAGCAACAGAGAGACCCAACCGCAAAACAAACACAGCTAAACTCAAGAGTAATGCATCTAAAAAAGGTGTTGGACATTTGGGATTTGACCTCACAATCTCCCCAAATCAGCAGCATCCTGGACGGGTGGACCTCTGGCCCGTCCGATCCGTATAAGGAGCAGAGGGTTCCTCCCTCTTGGACTTTCTCTCTCTTGCCTCGCTCATTCTTTTCTCCTAATATCTCGTCCATGAAAGCACGCCCCAAATTCCCGGCGGTCGTCTGAACGAATGTGCCACGTCAAGCCTGGATACGGCTCTCGGACCGCAGGGCGACGCAGGACGCTGATCGAACCAGGACAAATACACAGAGGGAGCAAAACAAGCAAACGAACAAACATGCTGGAGGCCAGGATGGGATCTGAACCGAAAACGATTTGCAAGAAGTGGAGGACCAGGGAGGACAAAGGACTGGACAGACTGCGCTCTAACTGCTCTCCTTGTCCGTCTCCCCAGTGTTCAGACTACCTGTTCATGAGTGTGTGAGTGTACAGTAGTCTGCACATTGGTTAGACTGGGTGAGAACGCACTGCACATCGCTCCCGTCTGGCTACACTCAGCATCTTCTGTCATGCAAAACTGTACGTCAGATCTCTTTTTTTTTTACGCCAAAGAATCGGCATCAATTTTACACATTAAATAATTCAGGGGATGGAAATCGAAGGGAGCCAAACTTTAAATGAAAATTATGCTGCTAAAAAAAATGGTTGGAACGCTTCGGTTTTACAAATGTCAGTGCGTGTAGAAAATGTATATATTATGAACACGCCACGCTTTGTGGCACTGTTTAGCAAAGTTAAATAAATGTTTTCTCCAGGCCAATACAGTATTACAAAATAATGACCTAATTACGAAAGGCTAGGTAAATACTATTCTCTAAAATTACACCAACAGGGCTCCGATCCAGTCCATAAATCTTATTATAATTACTCCAAAGCGTCTCTTTAGCATCTGAGGAATGGGTGAAAACCCAAACAAACAGCCAGTAACTCCGAACTCAAAGACTTCCTGTTTGATTTGTAATAAACGTTTGTATTCGCACACACTGCGGAGAGTAAATCCACACCACATACATCAGCGGGGCTTTAGATACAACCGTGAAGTGTTTATCAACAATCAGTGGATTTACTGCCAGTGCTTGACCACAGTTTGTGTGTCTGTGTGTGTAGGTACGCAATGGCTTATTAAATAAGTGTAATCTATGCTCTGTGCTATAAAAGATTAGAGTGCCTGACCTATCGGGTCATTTTCAGCAAATTAAATGATCGGAGCACGACTGGTCTGGACTGGTCAGGTTCCCAGTACTGTATTAGTATGCTTCATACCCCGCCTCTGGCAAGGTGAGGTCCAACTGAGCCACTCAATAATTTGCAGTGCTCTGTCACTCTCGTATCTCACCTCTGGGGAGGTGCAGTTGGTCTTCTACAGAGTTTTGGTAACAGTATAGAGTGACTCAGGTGGAAGAACCCCGTTTCACAGTGCAGCACTACCCATGTTTTTGTTTCCGATTGCCAACAAGGTGAGGTCTGTATGTTCAGAGTTCTGGTAACTTAGCTGGATATTATCATACCATTATCATACCAGCTTTGTGGATCGAATGGCTAAGCTATCAGAGTGCTGGCTCACAGATCTGCTGCCACACAGACATTTCCAGCATTTAGCAGACACCCTTATCCAAGCAATTGAGGGACGCAATTGGGACCCAACTGTGCTTGGCAGATGTGGGATTTGAACCCTGGACCTTCTGGTCCATAGTCCAGTGCCTTCACCACTAGGCTACCACAGTCCCACCTCTGGAGAGGTGTAACCCGCCAGTTATGTGGATAGAGTTGCTCAGTTATCACCAGTTTGCAGTGCTTTGTCACTCTGGTTCATATCCCACCTCTGGAGATATAAGGTTTGTCTTGCAAATGGGTGTCCGTTGGGGTCTTCCCAGATTTTTGGGTAGCCTGGATCTATTAATAGATCGCTACTTCGCAGTGCAAGGCACTGGTTCGTACCCCACCTCTGGCAACATGAGGCCTGCTTCTTATGGAATAGTAGTTGTGATGTTTCCTTAGGTTATATAGGCTACATTACAGGACATTAACCCCACATGACATAATTCAACGTATGCTTTGTAATTTCTTAATCTTTTCCCAATGAACATTCATGACTGATACCTGGAAATAATGTCATAGAATCTTGATTTACAACGTAATATTCTCTGCTATTTATTAACGTAATAAACTGCATAATAGGTCATTATTATTTTATCACATATAAAGTAGAATTCTGACAGTTTGACCGGACATTACTGTTATCATATAGTACTTTCAAACTATTTATTAATATTAACAATATTCACAATAGTATCAACTAAAAACAATATGAAAACATGTATTACAGTACTGCACAATACAGGCAGTCATTCTTATCTTTGGATCCTTTATAACATTTGAAACACCTGCCTTTTTGTTCAGCAGGTGTCACCCATACTGATTTTCTGTCATTCAGACGCGAGTAAGATACATGTACGACAGATTTTTTTCTTCCTAAACAAAATGGATTTTGATCAGTTGGACATTTTACACTGACTGACGTATATCTTTAAACAGTATAATCCAGCAATAATAAATAATTTGATTCTAATAATTAAAGTAATGATGAACAAATCTGATGTACACTGCTTACAAGACTTAATTCATTTAATTTCATTTCAAATTTCAATAGTCTTAAGCTAAAACCTCACCTTCTTTTAACCTTATTTTTCATTTAAAGTCATCAGAACATATTTGTAATGCAAAGCAAATTCAATTGATTTTGATCTGAACCAAAAAGGAATCGACACAATTAGAAGCAGAACTTAAGCGGAGTTAACTCTTTGAAAATAAGATCTTTTTGAGCTTGGAAACCCAGCCAGCTCATGCTACCCGCTTTCCTCTTTAGCTACGGTATCATAACGAGGTGAAGGAATGCCTGGGAATAACGAGTCCAGCAGCTGGTTGTCGTTAATGACTGGTAAATCTCCCCCAGCTTCTTCCAGAAATGTCAAGACGTTTGTTTTCCTAATGCACAGCTTTATTTTCTCGTTTTACATCACGTTCAAGGTAAAAGTCGCTTCTGAATGCTGATTTATTTTACCATGCTGCCAGGCTGTGCTAGATTCGCTAGAGGATGTCTGGAGGGGGCAGACGTGCGGGGGCAAATGTGTGGAAATGCCACTGCTGTGTAGGATTTGCTAGGCGCTGCTCGATTGGCTGGTGGTGTTTAGAGAAAAAATGCTTGCTATTTTGAGCCAAGTGTGTGTGTGTGTTCATACTGCCCGTTAACATGGAGTGAATGTGTTTTTGGTCAGTGTGTATTTGTTTGCAGAAGTGTGGGAGAAGGATTCAAAATCCTGCTGGTGTTGCAAATAGGACATAAACAACAAACTGAACGATTATAAGAATTAAAACAAAAATTTTATACGCTATTCCCAGTGAATCCCAGTAAAGGCACCAATACAAGTACATGCATGTTTGCCCAGCGCTGTTTTGACTTGGACTGACTCCAGCAGTGTCAAAGAACCCCAACCGAATGCCTCAACTCCCAACAGGGACCACAAGGCAAGAAGAGAGAACAGGGGGAACGGGGAGAGAGGGAATATAGTCCAAAAAATGTAATAATACACACTTAAATCTGTGCAAATGAAGTTTAGCAATTTACTGATTTATTTACAGTGCATCCGGAAAGTATTCACAGTGCTTCACTTTTTCCACATTTTGTTACGTTACAGCCGTACTCCAAATTGTATTAAATTAATCTCTTTCCTCATAATTTCTACACAAAATACCCCATTATGACCATGTGAAAAACGTTTTGAGAGTCCTGAAAATTCAAAGGAATTCAAAGGAATTGTCTGTAGACCTCCGAGACAAAATTGTCTCGAGGAACAAATCTGGGGAAGGATACAGAAAAATTTCTGCTGCTTTGAAGGTCCCAATGAGCACAGTGGCCTCCATCATTCGT
>JAVSBV010000127.1:7963831-7976849 GCA_033117975.1 Parotocinclus spilosoma | reverse complement strand
AATCGAATCACCACCTATTGAGGATGTTCATCCAGCTTTTTTTGTGTTGTATCAAGTAAACGAACTACAAACAAAACAATTTGTGTTTAGTACCTGAACATGTTTGTTTGTGACACAATCCCTAAACACGTTTGATTAATAGCATTATTTCTACATTAAGTACAGGAAAAAATTATGGCCACTGTTGAGGATAACATCAACCATGCTGCTTCTTTTATATATTTAATGACTGGATGAATTCTTTGAGGCAGACATGTTAAAACAATATTATATGTCAAGCTGCTTCCAAGTTTCTCCAATTGCAGTTGATAGATCTCCTTTGTAAGATGACTCTTTATTTAGAACGGCAACCTGGATAAAATAATGAATTGCCCAATTGATATTTGTGAATCACCAATGAATTTCTCTCTCATTCATTCATTTATATATCACAACTGATTTCATTTAGCCCACTGTTACTGTTTTCAGCTCTTAGGTTGATAGTTGGTGCTGGTTTTTGTTTTGCTTGTGTGTGTGTTAATCTCATTTCATTTAGTTTTTGTATCATTGCATCATACAGGGTTGTTACAAACTCCTGTTACACATCATTATTTGAATTTCAAACTGTAACAGCTAAAACTCAGTTTCTCTCTGTCTCTCTCTTTCTGTCTCTGTCTCTCTCTTTCTGTCTGTCTCTGTCTCTCTCTTCTCTTCTCTTCTCTTCTCTCTTTTCTGGATATGTAGGTAGAGGAGGTAAAGAAACACAGCCACTGTTTGGCCTTCAGTTCTGCTGGTCCTCAGAGTCAGACCTACTACATAAGCTTCGACAGCTTTACTGAGCATCTTCGCTGGCATCGCCATGCAGCCAAGGTGTGTGCATTTCCCATAGCATGTGTTAACTTTGTTCACGTTTTCTGTTGTTCCATATTCCATCAGCTCCTCGTTTGTCCAGGTTTGGTGTTTGATTTATGATGTTCTTGGCCGTAATGGCTCTGGCTGATCTTTGATAATCCTTATTAGTGACGTAAATCAGGTGAAGCAGTAATAGAGTTTACCAGGACACAGTGTACTGTGTTTCCATTAACAATGTCATGGATCTGAAAATTGATTATATATATATTATCTGAACTATTGAATATAGTTATAATGGATAATCTTTACTAAATATTATTAGGTCATATTCAGTTGACTTTACATAATGCTTGTTAAATATCTTATACCTTTTTTTTTTTCTTTTTTTTATAATAATAATTATTATTATCTCTTTGTTTCTCAGTGCTTTGCTTTTTGCACTCCTTCTCACAATACCACATTTAAAAAAAATCTTATAGAAAATATCTTCTTCCCTTCTGTGTCTTTTTGTTTTACGTTTATTTAGTTAATTTTTATGTGTATTTTTTCTGTCTGTATTTCCATAGCTTATTTCTTGTTGACCTAATTGTTTTCAAATTGCACAATCATTAACCTTAATGTATCTGTTTTCTATCCGTTCCTGAAATGTTCACACGCATTCACTTTGTCTTTCTGTGTTTAATTTAGCACTGCTTTTTTCTGAATCTGTCCTTCTTTGCAGCAGTTTGCATGCACAGGGTTTACTGAATTCTATATTGTTCTATATTGTAATTTTTAATCAGTCTTCTTTTTTTCCTAATAAATATGCGGTATGACCTATACAGTCAGTGAACTCCAGTATAGCAGCTACGACCAGCCTGTTTTCTTCTGCTTTTCCCAGAAACGTACTACACTGCTCACAAGAATGGGGATATCTCATCTTTGTAAGCAGCATAGTAGTGTCTGTGTGACGTGATCTTGGATTAGGAGAGAGAGAGATGGAGGGGGGTCGGTAATAATGATTTTAAAGGGACAGACTTGCAAGTCTGGTTTGAGTGTTTGACTGCATGGGTCATACCTTTTGCCTATTAATTAACTAAATGCATATGGAGGTCTGTGTTTTATTCAGTCTTATAGTAAAGACTATTGTGCTCTATCTATCTATCTTTCTCTCTCTCTCTCTCTCTCTCTCTCTTTCTTTCCTCAGATGGTGTCTCAGAGGATCAGTTCAGTGGATCTGTCGTGCTGCAGTTTGGAGAAATTGCCTCCCAATCTGCTCTACAGCCATGACCTCACTCACCTCAACCTCAAACATAACTTTCTCCCCGCTGACCACTCACTGCAGCAGCTCCAGAGGTGTGTGTGGTTAATTAAATCAGCACTTAGGGTTCATTTACTTAATCTGAATAGTTGAGAAGTGTCCTCATTAGGTTGTGGATAGTCAGCTGTCCATGTCGGGCTTAAACCAGCCAAGGTAGCAGTACAAAACACACCCTGCATACCTTAGCAGAATCAGTCAGCAGTCATTATGCAGTCTTGCAACAACAAAAGCAACAAATGGCACGTCATAGCAAATCCTGTCACCAACATCGCCAGTGAAATGGTCTAAAATAACCTTTGTGTACTTTAGACCTGAGATATATCCTGCCAACGTATCGTCTAATTGTCATTACTGAGAAAATCCCAAAATATTTTGAGATATTTCTTCATCGCACAGCCCTAATCGCCACTTAAATGTGATCATATTCTCAGTAACGGAAGACAAATCCTTTGGCTCTTTTGATTTGTCAAATTAATGGCCTAATACGCTAGCCCACCACTGCTTAAATCTGGGTTTGTCTGAATGGTGCCTTCTGACAGCGTTGAGTGCCTCATGTAGAGACATTTGGGTGTGTTATGCCACAACAGCAGCAAATGTGTCATCTGAGGTGATCTGAAGATATATATAAGACCTATATAATGAAAACAATTAAGACTCGTCGATCCATAATACTGTTTTCCATTGCTGATTACTTATAAATACTGATCTTCATTCCAATCTTTGTGATCTTTAGCATAATCTTAGCCTTTTCATCCTGGTCCCTTGATAAAAAATGGTTTTCCCTGTGATAGACTGACATTTTTAACTCTTTTTATTAGAATGCAACCATAAAATATAGGACATTTGTATGCAGTAATATAAAACAGCTAAATAATCTGAAAAACATGGCTTCTCTAGGTTACAGTGGCAAGTATTTAATGTGACCTCCTCTCACACAGCATCTGGCAACTTTGTCGGGATGCCAAATCGTCCCTTATGTAGTTCAAAGAAGCTTGGTCAGGAATGGTCTTTTTGGATGGGTAGCAGCCAAGCAACCATTTCTTATCAAGGGACCAGGATGAAAAGGCTAAGATTATGCTAAAGATCACAAAGATTGGAATAAAGATCAGTGTTTATAAGTAATCAATGAAAAACAGTATTATGGATCGACGAGTCTTAATTGTTGACAATATATATAGGTGTTAGACAATGAATGAAACACCTGGTTTTAGACAAAGGTTTGGCTATAGCAGCCCGGCCATGTATGTTGACCCTGTGGATCCCGACAGACAGTTCTGGTGGAAACAGGAGAGTTGAGGTGCACATTTAATTCTGCCATGATTTGGGCAGCCGGGTTAGCACCCAAACATCATTTTCAGACAGCTTCCTCTTGCGTCCACAGTTAATCCTGTTGGATGTGGTTCGTCGTTCTTGGTGGTATGCTGCCATTACCATGGATACCGTGGCTCTTGATACATCACAAACCTTCCCCACTAAAATGACAGGTGTTTCAGTTTCATTGTCTAACCATTGTAGGTTTTATCTAGATCTTCAGATCACCTCAGATGACACATTTGTGCATGCTCTGACTTTAGGTTATGTCCTTGTAAAGTTGTCTTTCTCTTTCACCTGAGAGAGAGAGACTTTTTTTTTTTTACATTAATTGACTTCATAATGGTTTGAAATTGTTTTAAAGTTTGTTACCTACCAAGGTTGTGCTGACTTTTTCAATTATAAAATAAACACAGCATGACGCTGGGGAGCAAAATTGAATTTTAGAGCACAAGATGGTAGATTTAGGACGATGCGCTTCTTGGCAATCTGAACTTCCAACTTCAAATGTAGCAATTTGTCAAATCATATGATTCATAAAGGGACGGGTACAGGTGTTTTACAGGTGTGCACCGTTTACAGTCCGCATTATGTTCTGGACGTTGAAATAGCCAAAATCACATAGTAGTTATACTCATTTAAAGTAGCTCATTTTAAACAGTAATACTAATTAATGCTAAACATGTAATCACAGTGTTCCTTACATATGCTTATTACCTTACCCGACCGACTGCGGCTTTTCTTCCCTGCGTTTCCCAGCTCTCATGATAACACGTTTTAAATACTTTATTATAAAATATTTAATGTAATTTATTAAATCATGTAATGAACATGAAAAACAAGATTATTTTCCTTACTATATTTCCAAGGGCTCACCAATCCTGCCACGTGACTCCCTGTGCCTGACAGCATCGTACTGCATATATTTCACAGGAAAGTTCAAATAGTAGATTCCAGTAGAAATAAGTGGGACCGTCATAAAACGGGGAGTACTTTGATTGTTGATTTTACTCAGAAGGGATGTCACCAGGACTGAAACACTTTTGGATAATTTCAACCTTCTGCAGAGTTCTGCAGTTCTCTTTCCTGTCAGTGGGTGTCGCAAAGACTCCCTAGTACTAGTTAAACAGGTGTATTTAGAGTGAACTTCGTGACCTTAAACTACAGCACTGTCTGGGCTGGCAGCTGTAGTTGTGGCAGACATATGCCCTCAGGCCATTAAAGAATAATTACCCATGTCTCTGTGTGTGCACTTTGTTTGAGAGTGCACGTTGTGACCCTTTTGTCGCTTTGTAAACACACCCCACATGGCGTCATTGCTCTCACTGTGTTGTCACTGGGATTTTCCACCCCTGTGAGCTACATGCCTGTAGAGCAGGACACCATCGGTTTCCGTGAAAACCTCCAGCCTTGTTTATGATCATATTTACTACAGAACAAAAGCTTAGAAAGGGCACTCAGCCACCGCTCCTCTCCAGCAGCAGGGCATGCTGGGAAAATAGGTGAACTGTAACAATAGGATGAGAGGGACAGGGAAAATGGGAGGTGGGTGTGGGTGGGTGTGTGTGGGTGTGTTGTGACCTGTCTGACTTATTTTTTTTTTACCAAAGCAACCAGGCTCTTGTTCACACTGTACACGTTTGTGTGTCTGTCTCAGGTTCACTCGGTTGCGGAGTCTCAACCTGTCCAATAACCAGCTTGGAACCTTCCCCCTTCCACTAAGCTCCATCTCAACCCTCATCGAGCTCAACCTCAGCTGCAACTGCCTCAGTGCCCTCCACCCAAGTGTGGGCAACATGCACAAGTAAGCAGGAATGCAGGAATGTGTGTTAATGGGTGAATTTATGGGAAATGGACACAGACCAAAAGTATATCAGTGTATGAAGAACAGATGGAAGGCAGGACAGATGGACAAGATATGTGGTTCAATAGACAAATAAGATTGATCATTGATTAAATAAGACTATATAGCCAGATTGCTGTTTGTGTGTAATTTGGACTAGGTGGATAGTTTGGGAAAGAAGAGGTTGTGTGGATGGGTGGATGGACTGATGGATGAATGACTGCTTGAAAATGTGGCTAGATATGGAAATGAATAGGACTGAAGTTATTAGTAACATTTCATCACATCAATGGTTCATCATAACAGGATCAAGGTTATATCAATACTAGTCGGAAACATTCATACTTAGGCAATTTACATTTAGAGATACCAGCTAACCACATGCCTTTGTAATGTGGGAGGAAACCAGAGTACCTAGAGTAAAGAGTAAACAAGCTAACAGCTTATGCTGCCTGGTTCATGTACAGTGCATTGGGAGAGTATTCAGACCCTCTCACTTTTGTTTCACATTTTGTTATGTTGAGGTTAAGTTTTGCCTCATTATAACCTTATAATGAACGTTAATACTAATTTTAGAAATGGTTGCAAATTTATTCAAATTGAAAAACTAAAATTTCACATGGACATGAGAAATTAGACCCTTTGCTACGAGAGTTAAAAAGCTCAACTGGGGTACATTCGGTTGCGTAGTCATGATTTGTAAAGACACACCCATGTCTATATAAGGTCGTACAACTAGCAATGCATATCAGAGCAAAAACAGGCAACGAGGAAGAATTAACTTGCCTGTGGAACTCAGAAACAGGATTGTGTGGAGGAAAAGATCTGGAGAAGGCTGAAAAAATCTGCTGCACTGAAAGTTACCAAGAGCTCAGCAACCCCCAGAAGTTTTAAATGGACAAAGTTTCAAATAACAAGGATTCTTCCTAGAGCTGGCCACCCCACCAAACTAAATAATAAAAATGAATGAATATGATTAATAAAACTTGGTTGTGACCTATAACCCAGTGGTCACTCAGAAGATCCTATATGCACATGGGATAAACTTCCAGAAAAGATGTAATAAATAAGATGTCAGACCTTGTGGATGGTTCGGTTGTTTCTGTTGTTGGCTGTACAAATGGATGAGTGGTTGGACAGGTATGTTGAGGGTTAGGGGTTATGTCTTAATTCTATTTTAGAATGTTAATTTGCAGCAACAGTTTGCTACCACATGCATAACAATATTTAAAAGAGTTAAATAACAGCAAAAATAAGTCTTCATTTCTGCAACAGTATTGTCCTTATAAGCAGGGAATCAGGATCATGGGGTCAACAGGTCATGGGTTCAGTTGGGCAAATCTGGACCATGTCCATGTGCCATGTACAATGGCAGTCCTACAATCTTCTAGATTTCTGCATATGGAGTCACTTCAGCAAAGCATTAAGCCAAATCTTTTTTGAACATGTGGAATTGGATTTGCTTTTAAGTCCCGATGCTGTTTCACCACACAACCTTTGGCATTCGCATTACAGCTTAGCATGCTTCATATTAAAGTGATAAAGATGACTAGTGTTGCCGCCTCCAGCTACAGCTGCTGAGCATCAAACTTTACAGCTGTTTTGCTGCTCTGGGTAGGATTTTGCCAAACCATGTCCGTACAACAGAAGTCGCCTTCATTTTGATCTTAAGTTTCTCATTGTCAGTGGTTTGTAAGAAGCCTAGTGCTTCTGAAATGTTCCTCTTTTCCACCATTTTTCCTCATGACTTTGTTCTTTTAGTCTGGTCTTTAGTAAACAGTCTTAAAGCACCACCCAGTTTACTTAAGTAAGCAAGCACTAATATCCTTAAATGCACTAGAATGTGTTCAGCATAAATGGTAGACAGATGGGTTGGGTGTGGGACTGGATGACTATGGGTGGATGGATTCATGATGCGCACTTGTATGATTATTAGGCAACTTCAGTAATGGGCCGAAAGAAGATTTAACGGATAATGAAAAGGCAAAAATTTCTGCAACACCTGAAATTGCTAAACTACAGGTTTGTTGTGAATAGACGCATGTAAAAACCTCATGTTGAAAAAAAAACACATTTTTTGCACTTATGAAAGACGATGATGACCTAGCCCCATTCCTCATTTGACTTCAGTTCTATTGAGAACTTGTGCTCCCTTTGCAAATGTGAGATTTACAATAAGGGAGGACAGTGTACCTCTTTGAGCAGCATTTTAGGAGGCTGTGGTTGCTGCTTCAGCAAAAGTTGTCACAGGCAGATCAACAACCTGACAGGCTCCATGGAGGCTGAGAAAGACGATACTCACTTCTCCTTCGTTCAATAACGTTATTGGTTTCATCAATTTCACTTATCATATAGAAGCACTGTGTAGTCAATCTTCATCTGTACATAAATTATTTAATCCCCTTTACTCTGCTCTTTAATGGTTAGGACCAGATCTATTCTTTTATTTGGGTAATGAATCATTCTCAACGCTGCAGTGGCACTGATGTGGCAGTGGTGTGTAATATTAGTGTTGTGCTGGTATGAGTGGATCAGACACAGCAGTGCTGCTGGAGTTTCTAAACAGTAACCTTAGTGTTACTGCTGGACTAAAACCTGCCAAATTGACATCAGCATTCTGTAGGTAGTGTCCAGTGAGCACTGGTAAAGGAATAGAGGATGACTAATAGACTAATAACAGACTATACAAAAACAGATGAGCTACTGTGTGTCCTGTGAACACTAGATTAAAGAGTAGTGTGATGACATGATGACATTTTTGGCAGGTTTTTGTATGGTTGCATTAAGATATGTGGTTCATTAGACAAATAAGATTGATAACTGATTAAATAAGACTATATAGCTGGATCGTTTTTTGTGCGTGATTTGGATTGGGTGGATAGTTTAGGAAAGAAGAGGTTGGGTGGATGGGCTGATGGATGAATGACTGCTAGAAAACGGGACTAGATATGGAAATGAATAGGACTGAAGTTATTAGTATTATCTCATCATGTCAATATAGGACCAGCACAGATCAGGTCCTATTTGGGTAGTGAATCATTATCATAATAATGTTAGTGTTGTGCTGGTATGAGTGGATCAGACACAGCAGTGCTGCTGGAGTTTCTAAACACTTTCTAATCATCCACTGCTGGACTAAAAACCGGCCAAAATGGCATCTGCATACTGTAGGTAGTGTCCAGTGAGCACTGGTGAAGGAGTAGAGGATGATTAACACAGACTATACAAAAACAGATTAGCTACTGTCTGTGACTATGATAAGGTGGATCATTTATGTCGCCGTGTCTAAAAGAGTGCACAGCGAGTGAACGCGCTGTTTAAAATCTCCAGCAGCACCGTCGGATCCAGTCATACCAACAAAATACCACGACCATGGCAGTGTCATTGTAGTGCTGAGAATGATCCACCACTCAAATAATACCTGATCTGTGGGGGGGTCCTGACCATTAGGAAACAGAATAAAGGGGACTAGCAAAGTGAAGCAGATGGACTAAAGTCTGTCATTGTAGAACTTAAACGTGCATCCATATGTTGGTGGAATGGATAAACTGGACAGTGAGTGTAGAAACAAGGAGGTGTACTGAGGTATAAAGTGACTGCTGAGTGAAGCTGAACATTCGCACAGTGCATCAGCTGTAGAGCTCAGCTGGAAAAATCCCCTGGAATGACCTGAAATTTCACACCATGTTTTTACACTTTGGGAGCACTGCTGCCACCTACAGGTACACACTGTGGACTTACACAATACAACACACTTGAGTACAGAGAAAATCCAACATGGCCCACAGGAAGGTGGTGATAAAAATTCATAAGATAAAGGTTACTTTGAACCTGAAGTTTTAATGTCCTGTACTAGCAAGCCTATTTTTGTGTTACTGAACCTGAAGTTTTAATGTCCTGTACTAGCAAGGGTATTTTTGTGTTACTGAACCTGAAGTTTTAATGTCCTGTACTAGCAAGCCTATTTTTGTGTTTCTTCAGTTTGCAGACCTTGCTGTTGGATGGGAACATGCTGTCATCATTACCTGGGGAGCTCGGCTCCCTGCAGCGCCTCTGCTACCTCGGCCTCTCCTTCAACGAGTTCAGCAACGTTCCTACAGTCCTGGAGCGACTGAGCGCCGTCGAGCGTCTCTGCATGGCCGGGAACAGAGTGGAACAGCTGACGCTTCAGACATTCCGTCTGCTGCCCGTTAAATACATCGACCTACGGTAAACACCCGTGTATTTACACTCTGAGGGGTTTAGTGCTGTCAGATTTAGGGATGCACATCAAATGTCGCCCATTGAAACCAAGCAAGGGAGACACTGTAACATCATGCATCACTCTCCGAGCAGATGTTCCAGCACCACACACTTAGATGTTCCTTCACCTCTGCATCACTTTACTGGTCTTCATCAACACTAACCATAACACCAGAGTGTAGTAACTCCCGCCATCGTTCAGTTAGTAGGAAACGATGTGCTTTTAATAACTTACCACTGGGGACTCATTATCTTAAATTTAGTATGCTATTTAAATTAAATGTTATTACAAATATACCTTTTATTATTAATTGAAGTTGTGCTATTTACTTAATTTTATTATTACTACAACTTAATTATTTTAATTAACATCTAGACCACCTAAGGAGGATGGGTCTCTTTTTGAGTCTTGGTCCTCTCAAGGTTTCTACCTTCTGTATTCAGGGAGGTTTTCCTTTCCACTGTCACCCTCGGCTCTAATAATATAAGATTCTAAAGACAATGCTCCATTGTAAAAAGCGCTATAGAACTAAATTTGACTTTGACACAGTGCTGTACAGTACAGTGTCTGTACCAATTTTAGTCTGTATTTAGAGACAGATTTTTATGTGTTGTAATTTTAAAGACCTCTGCATTGATTTGATGTTAAAATGAGACCTTAGTTAAACAATTTTTGGTGTGGATATTGAAATGTGCAGGAATATAACGTTTTCAGAGATGAGTCTGTAATGTAACCCAGTCATGCATGCTTTTATCTAAACGCCTCTGTAATTCTGGGTTTGATTAATATGCTAACTGGCAAGAAAAACATCTCGAATGTCAAGTGTTTGTGCACAAACAAGCAGATATGATCATCAGTGCTAATCAGCTAATTAGTTGCGCACACCCGTCATTAGAAATGAGCATTTTGGATGAGGCATTCAGCATTTTTTTTTTTACACTGCCCCAAATATCCCTCAGACTGAACCGGATTTCCAGCGTGGTCCCAGACGAGCCGGACTTTCTGCGTCACGTGACTCAGTTGGACCTGCGGGACAATCGGCTATGCGAGCTGGACACCTCGGTGTTCCCTCGCCTGGAGGTGCTGCACTGCCAGAGGAACCGCCTCACGCACCTACGGCTTCGAGGCAACATGCTGAAGGCCATCTATGCCTCCAATAATGGTAATAAGGCCGGTAAACGTTGGGTTTTATAGCCCAATCCGTACGAGGTTGGGCCATAATTAAGCAGTAGGACTAAAAGTGAAGCAAAGTTAAAAAACGGATTTGTTTTTGTACCACAGAGCTTCGGGAACTGGAAGTGAGTCCAGCAGCGTCCAATCTCACCTGCATGGACGTCTCAAGGTGAGAGACTTTACTGATGCAGTGGAGCAGCTGTTTTTTCACAGCAGCAGTCAGTCGACCTCCACTTGACAAGCTCTACCTGGCACTCGAACCCAGGCACTCATAAAGTGCCCTTTCCTGTAGCTTGCTCTTACCACCGGAGCTGCTATAGTAACAAATAGAAATTTTTTTTTATTAAATTCAAAAGCGATTAAAATGACCCTCCTCCACCACGCTTCACAGCTGGGATTTGAGGTGGCTCTGTTTTCTACAGATTTCTACAGGATTTGTATCCCTCTTATCTTTCCATCAGACGTGCAGAAGGACGTGAATAGATCTTATTTTGAGCAGAGCACCGCTACAAACCACACCTTCAGTCTCACCTCAATAGCCGGAAAACCAGACTTTGTAGAAGTCATGTGACAAGTGGAGGTTCACATATTTCCTAATAGAATAAGGGTTTGTTTTCTCCTAGGTTGGCCAAACATGCTTGTCTACTATAATTAAAACAGAAAATCCAAACACTGAAACCAGTTAGGGACAGAGTGCCTCATGTGGTGGGCATAGTCACCTCACAGCTCTGAGGTCATCGGTTCAAACATGACATCGTGTCGGGTCGGTCTCTGGTACTCAGTACTCTGGTTTCCGCTCACATTCCAAAAAATTTGAATTTGGCTGAAAGTTAACTAAGTTGGCCCATGACCCCACATGTTAATGTGACCTTTTGTCTGTCGTGAATATAGCCATTGATGCTGATGTGATGTTAAACCAAAGAATTAGTTCTCAGCCTAAATCTGAAGAACAACTCTGGAAAGTTCAGAAAGAAGCCTGGTATAATGTACCAAAACAATACTTCAGGGAACTTCAGGACAGCCCCTCCAAAGGAGTTTAAGATATGCTTAGAGGTTTTTTTTGTAGAATTCACTTTTGCAGATTTTTTAGGGTGTGTTTGTATGCAGGTGATATGTATTGTCTGTCTGTATCTTAATAAAGAGCTTTCTTATATGTGGTCATTGTACCATTGGTAAAACATACATCTAAAGGTTGACTTTTGTACAGTATTGTGGAAAATTTACTGAACATTTACCACGTGTTTTAATTGGTTAAAGGAACTGCTTGGAAGCTTTCCCAGGCTGGCTGAATGAGAGCAAGAAGCTGGAGGTTCTGGACATCAGTCATAACTGCATCAGAGAGCTCCCGCAGTGGTGAGTGCCACCTTGACCGCATCCATTGTCTTCTGCTCCACACACACCCCCACGCACTCATACGCTGGCGCTGTGCTCATCTGTCTGCTAGATATCTATAGACATGCGAGTGTGTGGTCCAGCTGTACTCTCAATATAAATGCATCCCTTTCTCCTGCTTTCAAGAACAATCTCATGGCAGTCTGGTGACTGTGGTTGCCACCCCCTCAGCCAGTCCTTCTTTTTAATATGTAGATGATTGCCTATTTTATGTTGACTTTATATCACAGAACGACATACAAATGGTGTTAATAACAGTGGAGAGGGTTTTCTTGATTAAGCCATTAAAAAGAGATTGAGCAGTCTGCTCTGTAAAAGCCTTTCTCTAGATCAGCGATTCACAACATTGATTCTCCAAGGCCACCCAGTGAGTGGGTAATGGGGGCTGAGTGAGTAAGGGGGTGGGTGATGTTTGGATACATGAGGAACTGGGTGAGTAAATGGGGAAGGAAGGTGGGAAGGAGCGTTCCCACCTTCCTTCAGATGGCAGATGGTGGGCTCCACGTCAGATGATCATATCCCTCCTTCCCTAACCTCCTGCTTGTGGCTCAAGGATGCCATTCAGTAACTACACTTATATTAGGGTTAATAATTGCCTGTAATCCATATTTTGTAGTACAGGTATACACTGTTTACCATCTGCAGAAAGCTGTGGGGAAACGGTACTTTTTTTGACAATGATCAGACATCAGTCGCGTAGTAGTTCAGATATTGCACTTACTGCTTTATTTTAAACAAGAATAGTAATTAAACACAATATGACATAATTTTAAGACTGCAGTTCTGTTTTCTGCTAGGTGGTGTCACAATGGTTTACCAGTGGTGTTTATTTAGTTAGCATCTAGGCTACCCATGGAGGATGGGTCCCCTGTTGAGTCTTGGTCCTCCCAAAGTTTCTTCCTACCATTTTAGGGAGTTTTTCCTT
>JAVSBV010000127.1:7940280-7955821 GCA_033117975.1 Parotocinclus spilosoma | reverse complement strand
TACACGGCCGGGCTGCTATAGCCAAACCTTTGTCTAAAACCAGGTGTTTCAGTTTCATTGTCTAACCCCTGTATATTTAGCTACAGCAGTCTCAGAAGTGTAGCTCTGACAAGGATAAGATGTTCCTGCAGGTACTTGGTGTAAACAAAGAGGTTTATGATGGTATATGACGATGAACTTATTAAGCATGTACCAGAATGGACAGCCACCTTACTGTAAACTTGAGCTCCACTTAGCCTTATCAAGATCTGGTTAAGACTTTAATTTCAAAACATGGACTCAAGAGAATTTTTGGTCACGAATGAGATCTTTGCTAAAACCAGCAGTATTGACAGTAGGATGTTCCCCTGCCTTAAGACTTCACACATATACTGATGTCTACAGAAAGATACCGTTGTGCAAATAGAAGCAACTGGTTCAGGTGCCAGTAATGAGCATGGGACTGCATGAGCATGGGACTGGTACTGGTAATGGAAGTAACGTGTACACTCAGTTCACCACCTGACATTATGACTGCTCCACCAAGTGTTTCCACATTGGTTCATGCTTCTGCAGTTTTGGGAGCCCCAATACAAGGAGGTGCTTTGGGGGACATAATGTTGATGGACATCATGCGTTCCATGAACACAACAAAATGGGAGAGAGGCCTTTATTTGCTTAGAAGTTATCCCTGATTTCTTTGTGGTTCTTTGAGTGATCTTTCATGGTCGATTTAGTAACAGTAGTGTTAAATTTCCTTGATTTGTGCACATCTATTTGCCCATCACTTGGTGATCCATACTGTTTACAGATGGTTTTGTAACCTTTTTACAGCCTGATGAGGAACAATAACATTTATGAACAATAACATTTTCATCATACACACGTGTTTGCGAATTTGATAGATCCCTGTTCTTCAAGCAACAGTGCACCAATTCATGCCGGATTGTCATCCCATTAATTAAAAACATTGGAGTCAAGTTAATCTTGACTTTAACACAATAACTGCTTATCCTAGCATCTCATATACCTTTGAGTTTAACAAATATGTAACATATAGATCAGTTTCTTTAATAAATAAATGTTCTCATGATCTACTTTTAGGGCTTTCAGGAAAGCGTGATCATGTTTATTCCGTATCTATGCAGAAGGCCAGAACAGCACAACTGCAGTGTACAAATATCATGACTGATAAAATATCTGTGACATTTTATAAGCATTTTGCTAAAAATAAAAAACACATTTAGGTTCTTCTGTAATACATAATATTTTCCTAATTGTAGGTAAAGGCCTCACTTTGTACACCTGGTGCACCAATTTTTTAATGAGTCACAGGAAAAGTACCTTTAGAAGCCTCATAGCTCCATCTCCATGATCCTTTAAAAGGTCATGAACCTAAACCTCCAGTCTGCAGTTCACTTCCTGTTTTTATTCTTCATTTGTCCTTATTTCAGTCACTGACAATTCTCAGTTTACAAACTTGTATAACAATATTACAGAGTAAAATTCTTGTTTGCCAAAAATTCTATTGTGGAAACTGTATAATTAATATAGCTAGCTAGTGTTTGTCTCATTTTTTGATATTCCAATATGCTAGGTAGTGTTGCATTGGGGCTGCCAGTTGAATAAGACAGCTAAGCCTAAATAGCTAATTATGAAATAGCTAGCTGCTAATTTACTCAGAGTAAAACCATACGTATTACCATTGCAATTATAAGGCTATTAATGCCATTGGCAATCTCTTACCCAAATCACATTTTTAAGAATTATCAATGTGGTGGGTGTATTAAATGCACATTAATTTCAAAAGGCAGAATTCTATTTTTCACAAACTTCCAATTGTATTATTGTCTGGTTTACGGATTTCAGACTTTTCAACAGGAATCCTATAATACACATAAATACACATTGGGCAAAAATCATATTCTGAATTAGGAATATTGTTATTTTCCAAGCAAGCGATACACAGTATGGATGCTGGACATCCGGGAAACAGCCAGCTAAATGAACTGAGCATTAATCTGCCTTTAATCTGCCAAACAACTAACCATTTTGTTTTTGTTTTTCAAGTTAAATGCATTATTTACCCAACTGTAGGTTATTTTAATTTAAGCGTGTTTAAGGTAGGGTACACCTAAAGTGTTAGACCAACCTTAGGTCCCCAGGTCACAGATTTTCTTAGATACATGTGGTTGGGGTTCCAAGGAAAAAAGGTTGGGAACCACTGGGCTATACTATGATAAACTGTGATAAACTCACAAAAATGGGATCTTTCATTTTAAAGTTGTTTGTGAGCAGTATAAAATCAAAATTTCTGTTCTTAGCTTCGGGGTGAGAGTTGTGGGTCCCTCATAGTTTGGAGGGGAGTAAAAATCCCACCAGTTTCAGCCCTCATGATTAGATGTTATTCCACTTTAATGTTTCTCTATTGGTTTCCCTCAACAACCCCACCACGCCTGGGCCACACCAGAAGTCAGTAACACTCTCCCTCTGGTTGTTAGGGGACAGTGTGTCTCCAAGGTCTTTCGTGCTAAGGACATAAATAATGCCGATATGCATATCTGTTATGCTATGCAATATTTTATTTATTTGTTATTATTTTAGTATAAGTATTAGTATTTCTATAAATGTACTACGTATTTGCCTAAATAAGTTCTTACATTTATCATCTAAGCCACCCAAGGAGGATGGGTCACTTTTTGAGTGTTTTTGAGACTTTTTGGGCCGCTCAAGGCCTCTTCCTTATAACATTTAGGGATTTTTTTCCTTGCAACTGTTGGCCTAGGCTTGCTCAATTTAAAATTGGCCCTAGATTTTAGAGAATAATCTAAAACTGTAAAGATGCTTTGAGACAATGTTCCACTGTAGTAAATCTGACTTGACTTGATTTACAGCGTCCTTGTGATTTCTCTTTTTAACAATGTAATGTGTAATAATCTCCTGACTATTATATTGGGTTAATATAATTATTATTATGATTTTTTTTACCAATTACTATGGGGGAGGAAAGAGGAGTTGCTGGTTTGCTGGTTTGCCTCCTCTAATCACATACAGCTGCTGCTGATTCTTGGAGAAGAACCGGCAGCATAAACGCTCTCGCCAGCATGGGAGAATGGAAGCTAACCTCCTGGCCATAAAGTGGCACTGATGAAAAAAAGGTTTAGATAGGATAAGTGCATTGGTGTGGTCTCTAAGCCTGGTTTTTCTGCCACATCTTTATGTCCTCATGCATGTTTGAATTTAAACCTAACGTGCTATCTGTAATAACTTGAGAGATCGCTGGCTTGCAAGAAACAACCAATACCTTGGACTGAGAACGAAAAACAAGTTCTGGAGTTGAGTATGCTTGCAATAGATAGATAATAATAAAAGCTAACTTTTGTGGGTCGCTTCTAATATGAAGATGTTTATTTAAAATATACTCCTTGGAAATAATATTCATACTCAAAGAATGATGTTTGACATATTAAATACCATTTTTTATCCATTCCTTGTGTAAGAGATCCTATGTTTTATTAATCATAAAAGTCTACTCAAACAATACGTTAGATTGGGTGGTGTAAGCAGCTGGTTGGACTAACATGGAACTCACATTGTTTTGCTTGGCATACCAGCATCCAAAACGCAACACAAAGTCATGATTAAAAGTTTGTGAACCCTTTTTAAAATTTCTATATCTTGCCATGAACATGAGCTAAAATGTCAACAGATGTCCTAAATGTAGATGTAAATGTAAAGAAAACCCAGTTCCATACGAATAAGAGAAAAATATTATGCCTGGTTATTTATTTATTAAGGTAATATTATATTACTTTTCTTAATAAATGTGTGAAAATCAGAAGTATCGTGATAAAATGGTTTATGCAAAAGTATAGAACATTATAAAGGCTTCACTAACTTTTAAGCACCACTCTATGCTGGTCCTTACTTGTCTTTTATAAGCTCTGTATGTATCTTTTTGGTTTTACGTGACAATGAAAAGCTTATGAAGACTCTTGTCTAAGAATGAAATAAATGGCTTTGCATTTACAGTTACAGTAGTGTACAATAATAGTTGGTATTTATAACTTATTAGTACTAATTAGTACTAATTTAGATTAGTACCTATTTTGATCAGAGTCAATTAATTACGCTAAAAACTGTTACCATGATCTTACATTACTGTAATGTTCAATATTATCCTTAAAAAGAGCATTTTTAAACACAAAAACTTATATATCTAAACTTTATATGCTGCTGAAAACCATAATCATTGAACGCACAAAACCTTTGGAGCCTGTTATAAGAACAACGTCGTTATCGAACATGCTGACATTTTTCAGCCGTTGTGATGACATTGATTAGTCGTCCTTCATTCTCTCCTGAAGGTCTTTGTGACACATGCTATTCATCATCTCTGTGCAGAAACATGAGCAGAGTTCCTTTAAACCAAACATATACAGTAATCTGGTTTGTGTCACAAAAGCCCTGCACACCCTCACACACCAGGCTAAAATAACACCATGCCACTACAGACAAGAGTCACCGGGAAATCATAAAAAATCCCCCCCAACTCAAGCAGACCCATACTGGTTTGAGGTAACAAAGGGGTGAAAATTCCGTGTACATAAACTACATGTATGTGTAAGTACAGTAAGATTTACAGTATGCAGATGAGACAGAAGGTGAATCATATGACTTAAAATTTCAATTAGGTGAAGGTAAGATTGTTTAGATGAAACAAACTCTTTCCTGAGCACCTGACACCAAAGCACAGATAAGTCAAGGTTTAACCAAGCAAATATTTTTTTTTATTGATATTCATGCTTCATATCTTTAATTCTAACAAAACCGAAGATTTAAACAAACAAAATGCAATTACAAATCCTCACACTTTTATTAACACCCATAAGTTATATAAGTAACATAATATCATTATATGCTAATGTAATTGTAGGAAGATTTAAAACTAATGTAAGTGCATTGGAGCTTTTTGCCTGAGAGTAAAAAAAAAATAAAATATAATTTGTTACTGGTTTTCATATAAAATAGTAATAGGAAGGAATAAAAATGCAGAAATACTGGACTAAATAATGAAATACTATTAGAATATGTGGACTGAATTGTCCAGTTTATAAAATAAAAATTAAAAAAAATGTTTTTAAAGATTGAAAAATGCCTACAACTAGTTTCTTCATTCCTGAATTATGGATTTTGGGTAACCACAATTCAGGAAGGAAGAAAATAGCTGTTTGTATATGTGCATCTGACATACAATGGTGTGAAAAAGTGTTTGCCCCCTTCCTCATTTCCTGATTTTTTTGCATGTTTGTCACACTTAAGTGTTTCAGAACATCAAACCAATTTTAATAGTAGTTAAAGACAACACAAGTAAACACAAAATGCAATTTGTAAATGAAGGTGTTTATTATTAAGGGTGAAAAAAATCCAAACCTACATGGCCCTGTGTGAAAAAGTGATTGCCCCCTAAGCTTTTACAGCATTCTGGAGGAATTTTGACCCACTCATCTTTGCAAAATTGTTCTAATTCAGTTACATTAGAGGGTTTTTGAGCATGAACGGCCTTGTTAAGGTCACACCACAGCATCTCAATAGGATTCAGGTCAGGACTTTGACTAGGCCACTCCAAAGTCTTTATTTTATTTTTCTTCAGCCATTCAAAGGTGGACTTGCTGGTGTGTTTTGGATCATTGTCCCACTGCAGAGCCCAAGTTCGTTTCAGCTTGAGGTCACAAACAGATGGTCGGACATTCTCCTTCAAGGTCTTTTGGTAGACAGCAGAATTCATAGTTTCATTTATCACAGTCTTCCTGGTCTTGATACAGAACAGCCCCAGACCATCACACTACCACCACCATATTTTACTGTTGGTATAATGTTCTTTTTCTGAAATGCATTTCTTTTACGCAAGATGTAACGGGACACACACCTTCCAAAGAGTTCAACTTTAGTCTCATCCTTCCACAGAATGTTTTCCCAAGAGGTTTGAGGATCATCAAGATGTGTTTTGGAAAAATTGAGACGAGCTTTAATGTTCCTTTTTGCTTAGCAGTGGTTTTCTTCTTGGAACTCTGCCATGCAGGCCATTGTTGCCCAGTCTCTTTCTGATGGTGGCGGCATGAATTCTGACCTTAACTGAGGCAAGAGAGGCCTGCAGGTCTTTGGATGTTGTGGTTGGGTCTTTTGTGACCTCTTGGATGAGTCGTCGCTGCGGCCACTCCTGGGAAGGTTCACCACTCCTCCATGTCTTCACCATTTGTGAATAATGGCTCTCACTGTGGTTCGCTGGATTCCCAAAGCTTTGGAAATGGCTTTATAACCCTTTATTCCAGACTGAATCTTAATTACCTTTTTCAATTGTTCCTGAATTTCTTGGAATATTGGCATGATGTGTAGCTTTTAAGGATCTTTTGGTGGACTTTACTTTGTCAGGCAGGTCCTATTTAAATGATGTCTCGATTGAGAACAGGTGTGGCAATAATCAGACCTGGGTGTGGCTAGAGACAATGTACTCAGGTGTAATAAACCATAGGTATAGTACATTTTAACAAAGAGGGGCAATCACTTTTTCAGACAGGGCCATGTAGATTTGGATTTTTTTAGCCCTTAATAATAAACACCTGTATTTTCAAATTGCATTTTGTGTTTACTTGTGTTGTCTTTGATTACTATTTAAATTGGTTTGATGTTCCCGAAACACTTAAGTGTGACAAACATGCAAAAAAAAAAACAGAAAATGAGGAAGGGGGCAAACACTTTTTTACACCACTGTATCTTCAGCAAGTTTATGATTCTATCATATCGATATGAACCATAATCTCTGGAATTCAAACACCTCTTCACTAAAACAAGTTTTTTTTATTCCCAAATTTAAACAAAAACTCGAACATGGGCACCCTACATAAAATACAAAATGTAAATGGTGGGATCTTCCAAAGGCGATGCACATAATCCAGCCCAGTCAGTGGTGATAAATCACCTATACAGCATGCCAATCCCAATGAAACCTAAAAGCTTAAAACATTTTTAGATCTTAGGAATATTCTATATATTCATTTACTTCATTATCTAAGAAATCCTAGATATTAGATTAAATTTAGACAATTTTTTTCTATCGCTTAGTTCTTTACAGGGTTGTGGGACAGCCGGTGCCTAGCTGGCAGCACAGGGTGCAAGTCACGAACAACCCTAGACAGGACCAATCCTTTGTAGGGCACACACACTCGCACGCAGGTTCCACTTTAGTGTAATCAATTAACCTAAATCATGTCATGTATATTATTTTATGTTTATCTATATCAGTGTTCCAGTGTCATTTCGGAAACACCCTCAGTCTCAGCAGCACTGCCCCAGTGATAAGAGTGCCAAAACAGCGTTCACCTCAGTGGCTATAATGTTTTGCATTATTTAAACTCATGTTCTGTCCTTATTGATATGCTTAAAATAGGCTTAAAAACACAATCAGTAGGGGTTGGAAATGAATTAATCTTATTTACATCATTTTCTATGGGGACAATTGAGGCTGACTTAAAATCTGAGCTTGTACAGCCTTCTGGAACCACTTAAAATTCAAAATTTCACTGTAGTTTTGAGCAGTGGTCTGTGAGTGCTAATGAAAATGCTTGTCTAGATCTTTGTGGAGAAAGGATAAGGACACAAAACGTTAATAAACACACCTCAAAACTACTTGAAGACCAAAGAAGATCAAGGAGAATCAAGGTGATTTGTAATGAAGAACATTGTAATAAACTTAGGAGAATGCTAAATAAATGCATTTTAATAATCACTATATCTCAGGATGAGTGTTATAAGCAATTAGTAATTAAAGTAATTAAGCCAGCTTTTTAAGGCTCATGACTAACTGACCATTGTCTGGTTGGTTGATGATGAGAAACCTTGGTTAATTTTTGGTAATTAACACGCTCAGCCCACAGGTTAGCACAGTCGTGGTGAGGTGCTACATTATGACTGCTCGGTAGTCGGTGGGTTCTTATTTACAGCAGGTTTTGTTTCCTTTAAAAGTGTACCACGGACTGTCCTGCTTCTTATTTTTGAGAGGTAAAAATAGTTAGAGAGAGAACCGTGGACGGGAAGCTCCTGCTAGGAGGCTCACTTTCGTTTGGTTACCGTCGCGTAAAGGAGAAGTGCTACCTGAGACCCTGGAAGACAGGTTGAGAGTTGTTTTACAGCACGCAGCTGATTCATACAGATTGATCTGCATGAAACAGCTCATGTATTACATGAGTTATAGTCAGCAGAGTGCTTTAATCCAACGGATCATAATCTACATACTGGAGTCCTTCATTTCAATCAGATCAGTTAGACAGCACAGGTCACTGGGCGTTATGGGTGTTGGAGGTATTAGTGTCGGAAATAAGTCTCGTAATAATTACAAAAAAGTACGCATTTTATGCAACACACATTGTTTAGTTTCACTAATCTTCGTCTCCAGTTTGTTCATTCATCTTTATCAGGTTCAATCCGAGTTCAAAACCAGGAACACTGAAAACAGCACAGTGATTAGTAAATTAATTCTCTCTTGTAGTATTATTTCCTCTTACATGGATGTTTTTGTGTTATGCTAGAAGAAACAAAAGGACCCAAGCATTTAGATATGGTCCAAAAAAAGATTTCTTACTGTAAATAGGAATTCAGACATGTTCCAATAAGGTTATTCTAATTACTATTTAGGAGATTAACCTACTTAAGCCATACCTGTGATGGTGATATTTCAAAATCAGAGTGACCAGTAGATGATATAAAATGCCAATATCACATTTTTCGAAACTGACTAAACAACTAATAATAATTGAGAAAGAATTGCTGAACCTCAATGAACAATTATTTAAGTTATAAACGGTCACAATCCCAGTTAAGAGCAGCAAGTTGCTAAGCTGGAAACAAAGCTTTCACTTTCTCATAATTGAATGTTCTTTTAGCATCTCTTTGTTTTAGTCCTTCAGTCCTTCAGCCAGTAATCCCAGTTTATAAGATACAAGTTGTAATGCAGGAACAGGGCTCTTTGGATTTTTTACACTAACTTTTGAATATTGGCCTTGTGAGTGCATGCATTACATATAGCTTGCTATATAATATGTAACTTGCCACTCCAGAATCCCCCTTTTCACAGTTTTTCATATCAATCTAAACTGCTGACAAAAATTTGTGAATATTTCATTTTGAGTAGTATATACAAATTGTTAGCTTTTCCCTTCTGAAAAAGTCGTTTGGTCAAAAATAAAAAATAATAACACTAATCCTGATCAAGCATCTTCAGAATGTATAAGAATCAATGAATGACATTTGAAGCTGCCAGATGCTGCTCTTGCTCAGGTGTATGGGGATGTCACACTTAATATACTGCTCACAAAAATAGGGGATACTTTATTAGAGAATATTTCATTTTGAAATTAGCCCTACTCAATGGAGGGGTACCAGACTCCCCTGCTACCTCAGCTAGGACAAGTCGGATAAAAAGTGGAAAATAATATATAAAAATTCACACTCTCTAAAAACAGCTTATGTTTACAACCATGCACCTTGGTTCAGATGAATAGGTTTGGTAATCGAAGGGACTAAACCCAAAATGGAACACACTTTTTTTGTTCGCTGAGTTTGACCTTCTGTTTTCTTACTATCTTGTTTTTATTACTTATAGTCAAGTTCGTAATATAAATACTATTTTTCTGTATTCATCCTCCATGTCAGTTCTAGCCAGTCTAATAATAACAGGCCAAACCTAAACAGCAAAAAAAATAATGTTTATGGCCCTAACTACAAATTATTGGCCCGAAAATGAGCAATAACTAAGACAATGAACTCTTGTTATCTGTGCCCCCATTTGCTCTTCACTTCTTAATGCTCCAGTGAACTACTGGGGGAAAAGTGCTGAAAACAGGGGACTTAACTTATACAGTTTTCTCATACATAATGATAAAATCATGAAAATATTCATACATACCTCTGGATGGTTTTTCTTCTTAAAGATTGGTAGTTAGTTTTTAATTTGCCACAATCTATCAGGCTCATGTTTTGGCCTTCTCCAAATTTGAATCCTATAGGATCCATCTGGTCTCCTATTAAACAAAAACCAGTTTGGAAATATTTTCTACAGCTCAACTATATAAGCCATTACTAGTGACAAGGAACATCACTGATTATACCATTTCAGGTTTTCTGTTTTGAACTTGAATGTATTATAGTTACAGTTTACGGCATGTGGCTGGCATAAGGCATCATGGATTTCTCCAGACAACAATTACTTAATTACTTATGTATTTGTTTTATTGACTTTTATATATCCTGATCAAACAATATACATTCATTTTTTACAAATGTAAAGGTCAGATTTGGTCTTGGAAATAGATTAAATAAAAATGAAGTGCATGTGATTTAATAATGACTATTAAAGTGGTTGCTTAGTGGATGTAATTTTTTTTTTAAGTTAAATTTTTTTGAAGGGATCTGAACAAATTTGACCACAACCCTCATCTGAACACAGATTTAGACACAAAAGGTTAATCTGACAAATTTACCAACTCAAATTTAGCAAGTATTTTAACATCAGAGCATCAAGTAAACTCAACATCAGAGCATCAGTTATTCGTAAAATGTCTGAGACTAGCTTATTGTCAAAGAAAACAAACTGAATTACCTATCTGTGTTAAGACATTTCAGTAAAATAAAATAATCAGATGTTGGACTATTTCTTTTAGCTCTGATCACATGATGAGTATTTCCTTGATGTGGCTACTTTGATAGCTTCTTCTCATGGGAAGTCAAACAAAGATATTTCTTGTAGTCTTGGTTTGTGGGGGTGAGGTGGAGTAGTGGGTAGAGTTTAAAAAATACCCCAACAAGAATTCTATGACAATCAATTGTTTGTATTAATAAGTAAGATGGAAAAAAATCGATAAAAGGGAAGATTATATGATGATATAAAAACCTTTTAAATATTACCCACAAGGTGTTTTACAGAACAAACCTCAGCCCTAAACCTAAGTGCTTGGTTTGAACACAAGTTTTGTTTTCCCCCAAACTGACCCAGACTAGACATGCAGCTCAGCTATTTTCATTGTATTTTGTATGTTTTATGTTTGATTTGTTGTTTTATGGTGTAATTGTGAATTGTTGTAAATGTTGAAACCAATGTTTTAGGCTGCTGTCTTGGCCAGGCTTCCCTTGGAAAAGAGATCATTGTGTCTCAATGGGATCGACCTGGTCAAAAAATATAATCGTGTGTTCAGTGAATCATGAAACAAATAGCTCAATCTGAGATATGTAGGTATTTTATAGCTTGTTTCTAATAACAGACCATATATTAAAACCACTATAAAACCAAACCACATAAAATAGCGTCACTAAAGTAATATAATGTTACCATTTTCACTAAATAGGCCTTAATAGAAATATATATTTGACCTCACTATATACACTTAACTGGACTGCTATTTGTAATAATGGGAGACAAATAAATCATTATAAATTATTATACACAGTTTAAAGCTTAAACAGAGATGTTCAAACTTTCACCAAGTCTCTAGAAAGCTACTTTTGTCTGATGTGGATTTATTTATTAAACTATTGTAACCAGTTTACATTGTGATACTTTCTATTCAACATCAAGACTTAAAAATGGACTAAATCACCACAGATATATTGGATTTAAAATGTTGAACATCTACAGTACTGTGCAAAAGTCTTGCAAAAGTCTGCAAAAAGACCAACATTAGATTAGATGGTAGAGTGACCATATATAATTATATCTCTATATAGCTTAATTATTTCTTTATTAGAATACATCAAGAGGAAACATCTATAGACTACTATATACTTCTACAGATTCTATAGACGTATATAGACTACAGTAGCATGTATGTAGTGTGTCTGCCCCTTACACTTGCACATTAGCAATACCAGCGTTTGGCAGCTTCATCAGGTCTTTTTTGGAAGGGTAGCAGCCAAGAAACGCTCACAAAGATTGGAATGAAGATTAGTGGATAATAGTATTATGGAGTTTCAAGTTTGAAATGTTTGATGGGTCCAATTCATAACAACATGTGACACATGGTCATTGTTATGTTGCTAAAACCACAAATGTATTGGTGGCCTGAGTTTTTTGCACCTTAGAGCTAATCTATCGTATGTAAAATAAGCAAAATCAAAGACAAACCGCCAAAATCTTCATTAGAAAATGAGTGAAAATGCTCTTAAATAAAACTCTTTCAGAATAATGTTATAGA
Source organism: Parotocinclus spilosoma (assembly GCA_033117975.1). NCBI lineage: Eukaryota > Metazoa > Chordata > Actinopteri > Siluriformes > Loricariidae > Parotocinclus > Parotocinclus spilosoma. Next base: position 7,943,600 of record JAVSBV010000127.1, on the reverse strand, counting down.
CGGATATGTACTGCATAGTTAGTGCTGTGCTACAGGGCTGAGAGAACGAGAAGGTCGGTTTACTGCTGCCCTCTGGTGGACATAGAAGGAACTTAAGTACCTTAAACTACTGCGATGAAAGGTGTATTAAGAAATAATATATTTGGGTTGGCTAGTGATTTTAAAAATCACATGTCAGGGAATAAATGAAACGTTTAAATTATTATTATTATTATTATTATTATTATTATTATTATTATTATTATTATTATTATTATTATTATTATTATTATTATTCGCCTCGAATTACTGGCTAATCACAATATAACCAAGGAATTCTTCAATCCAGTGAACCTACGTTGCCTAACAGAGCCGTTTTACATATCAACCTATTTTTATTTTATCTTTCTACGTTCATTTTGTACATGAATCGCAAAGGTAAGTGATTTACTAAAATGAGTCAGTAATCTCAAAATCAGAAGTTTTACTTGAATATTGTGTTTAGTTTGTCCAATAAAGTCTTTATTTTATCTTAATAAAGAATTGCTCCATAGGCTACCATAGAAAAACTTTAATAACGATCTATTCATTTTGTCACTGGAGCTTCAAAATAGATGTCATGCTGAACTGCGGCAGCGTTTGATTCTAATTAAGGAGCAGTACTAGGTTTAGGAAGTAGGGCTTCCTGTCTAGTCTCAAAGCAATCGTCTGTGATTTGTGCATATTTTGTTATTTATATAAATTTTAAGTATGGTGATTGCCAAGTCTGTGCGTTATTATCATTTTATTCGAATTTTAATCAGTATCTCACAAGGCCAATGCACAGAATAGTGGAGAAAATGAAAATAAACTATTTTATTTTTTTTAGTTTTTCCTGCATTACAACTTTTTCTGCATAACAGCTCATAAATGACTACTGAGTGATTAAAACAAAGAGGTGCTGAGAGAACATTCAATGAGGTTTGGGCAATTTATGAGAAGATAAAAACTTTATTTCTAGCATTACAACTTGCTGCTCTTAACAGCAAACAACAAAATCAAGTTTGACATTTTTAGGTACAATCATCAATAATATGAGACATATGGCCATTATACAATTGCTAAAACCAATCAAATAGTTTGCATTTATAATACTAGCAATTAGCTCATGTAGCTCGGAGGTAAGCCAGTTCTTTTATACCATTCAGACTCCAAGCTAGGATCTAAAGGCTGGGTGATGCAGGTAAGGGACTCTGAGATGGACTGGCACCATGTTTGTGTACCTCTGTTCACCACTAAATGCTCTGTAACCGTTGCAGGTTTGGCTAAACAGGACACACTGGATTCTGGATATTGTCACATGCACTCTTTTGCCCTTTCTTCTTGCTTTCAGAGGTGTACAACCGGCCCCAGGACAGAGTAGCTGTGAGGCTAAAGAAACAAAAACTGCTGTGAGTGCATGATTGCCACATGGTACACAGTAGTATGTTAAACTAGCTTTGAACCAATTCTGTGGCTGAGTAATTCCAGTTTGAACTGGGAGACACATATCAGTAAATTTATTTGATAACATAATACACTGTATGCCTAATGTAGGTAACGTACTACTGTATAGTAAGTAATAGAAAAGAATTATCTAGTATTGCCATTACTTTCTATATATCTATTCTATTTATAAAAACATGAACCTCTATGAGTATCACTTAATATAAATGTGTAATTAGGGTGTATTATTCTCGATCAATAGGATGACAATAAGATGTGAGTGGGTTTGCTGTTGTATTTAAAGAACATAGATCTACCAGAGTCTGATCTTCACAATGCATGTTTATGGAAATGGAACAAACAAAGGACATTTTTGACAGTCACATCACAAAAAGAAGTCGTTTCTGAGGCTGGGGAAGGTTACATAACCTCAATTAAGAGGAGTTTTAACCTCACAAGTCCACAAGTCCAGACAGATTTTGTACAGGTTGAGGAAGTTCAAGACAACTGTTACTCAGAACACTGAACAATGAACAATGGCATGGCATGACAGGGTTGCAACGAGATAGCCACTGCTCTCCAAAAAAAACCACTACTGCCCATCGTGTGGCACATCTCACTGGCTTTTGGCGATCACAAAATAGAATGTTTTTGTTGTAAAGGAGAGGCACAATGTATGGAGAAAAAACATAGCACATTCCAGCACAAGAACCCTATCCAATCTGCAAAGCGCGGTGGTGGTAGTATATCCGTTCGGATCTGCTTTGCTGCATCTTGGCCAATAGAAATGTTATGGAAGCCATTCATGAGAAGAAATGAGCTAAATTATTCTGTTCAATTTAGATCTATTCAGATAAAAACAGTTACTGGAAATGTTTATTGATGTTGCTGCACAAAGGGGTCACCGCAGATACAGAAAGCAAAGGTTCTCACATATTTGCCCTTCACAGATATGTAATATTTAATACTTTTCCAAAACAAAAGAATGAACGAATTGGGCTCTCTTTATGATCAATCTGATGATGATTTAGGTCACATTTACATATAAGGATAGGAGTGTCTGTGAAATCGCTTAATGAAAATGTAAATATAATGCTATCAGTGAAAACAATCTCACAATCAAGCAGCCTTTTATAATCACGCAAAGGTAGTCTTTGAAAACATTTAGATTGGCTATCTGAATGTATACGTAGAGCCTATATTTTCCTGTGTGTACTTATATGCACACGTGTGTATGCACTAGCTAAGTGTGTGTGCGGGGGAGTACAAGGGGTTGACATTGGTCTTGCTGGGTGGTTTACGTATCACTTTCAGACGACAGCTCGATGGGTGGTCTGCGCACTGCTGCTGCTGCTGGAGCAGCGGCCCAACGAAGGAACGTTGTACACGTTTCCTTTAAGCCCTGACATCTGCTCATGCCTCGCACATGTTTAACTTTTAGGTTAAGCAAATGAAGCAAACGAGATCAAGGAGGAAGGATACATCATGTCTGAACGCTCACAAATGCCCTCTCTGTGTCGGCCTAGGAGTCCGAGAAAACCAGGACAGAAAAAAAAAAATCACACACAGGAGCAGGATGTTTGCAGGTAAAGAAACATTGCACTAGACAATGGCATCGACAGCAGACAAACACACTTCTGGAAGATCTAACCGGAAACACATGGGGGGAGGGTGGGGGGCTTATTTTAACACAGCACGTCTAAAATGTTAGTGTCACTCAATGTGACTGGCAGCAGCCCAGGACATTTTCAATCTCAGGAAACAGGCTCAAATCAATAAACAAGGACTGCTTGTTCCAGGATTCCTGATAGAGAATTGTAAAAGGAGACTAGATTTATCTGAGTAGCTGCCTGTCTTTGTGTGTACATACAGTATAC
>JAVSBV010000127.1:7914405-7925110 GCA_033117975.1 Parotocinclus spilosoma | reverse complement strand
GGAAAACACAAAATTGTCTAGGTGACCCCAAACTTTTGAACGGTAGTGTACATACATACATACATACATACATACACCTATATATTTTCCCCCTTTCTTTTTACATCTAAAGTGTGTGTGTGTATATATATAGAAATATGAAATATACACACAGTGTGTATATCTGAATCCCTGTGTACTGAATTGTAGCTGAGCGAGTGTGTGTGTATAATACAGAATCACAGTGAATCATATATATATAAACACACACACACACACACACACACACACACACACACATATACATACACACTATATATACGTACAATACCTATATATAAAAACACTTATGCAGCGTATCCAAAGGCAAGCAGGCACAAGTACAGAACCCAAATATAGCAACCCTTAGCATCACCTAAACCCATCCTCGCTCCAAGCCACTGGAAGTCAACCACAGGAGAAAAACAAGGAAAGGTGTCATTATGAGGAAATCACCTCCACAAACATAGACTCTGAGAAGTGGCATTTATCGTTTAGCCTAGGCAAAAGTTGTGTATGTGTATGTGTGTGTGTGCGTGTCACCTGTGTCACTGCGATGTTGTGATGATTCAGCATCGCATGTCTTGTAATTTATGGCATAAAACCGAGATGCCACGTTTTATTGGAAGTGTTGGGGGAAAAAACCAAAACAAAAAGCCATAACAGATGATCAGAAAAAAAACATCATAAAGTCACTTAAAACGTGATGCCCCCCGTGTCTTTGGTAAAGTGCATTTAAAAAAACACTTTTTTATTAGTATTTTATTTGCTAGGTTTATTATACATAATACATAACACTGTAGGATTTATTACCAAACAGGTAAAATATGACAAAACTAATTATAGTAGTAAACAAGCAATACGTTTGTCAGCTTACTGGTGTCCTGCCCAGGACATGACAGGCATGTTAAAAGTGATTTAAAAAACAGAACAGTCATCATCCTGTTTTTCAGAAACTGGAGTACAGTGGTACCTCGGTTCTTGACCACCTTGACAGTTGGTTGGCCAAAGCTGGCTCTCTACACATTTTTATAGAAATATCTTGCCTTGGCTATTGTTGTTTGCTTACTGTTTGGTACTCATCACCCTTACTTGAAGTTGTATAAATCGAGGCACGTTAATCGTTTCAGCCGAACCTCTCTTCAGGTATTAATACCTCAGTAAAAAGTGAAGTGAATATATCTGCTGTTTTTTACACCTATAGTACTTTAAATGGTTAATAATAACAGAAAATAAAAAAGATTATTACAAGATTAAGTAACCAAGACCAACTTGGTTTGAGGCTGAAGTGTTAGTTTAGCTGCTTTGCTGGTGCACTGGGTTTACCAACAGAGCAAGTGTTTTGCTTTTATTTTTCACTTTTAACCAATTACTCACTAAATGACATGAGATTTGTAAATACTTTATTATAAAGTAAGCTTTGCGTTAATGATTTTGGTGAACTGTAGGTTAAGGTAAGCGATAATGTAAATATTAATGATACAGTGTAGATGGTATATAAATGACATATGCACTTATAGGTTAATGATACATTTAAGGTATTATGGATTTGTCTGAATGTAACCTGATCTAACGCTGATCATAAATCAGGAAGAACTTATGTGTATAATGCCTTACACAGTGCTAGAATACAGTTACATTCTTATGGGAAATATTTGACAGTACTTTTCATTTTCGGTTCTTGGTGAGCCTATGGAATGCTTTCACCACAAAGACTGAGGTGCCCCTGTATACAAAATTAGCTCACAACTAATGGTGCTGTAAACAAAGACAGATAGGGCTAACTCTATGAACCCTATTAGAATGATTAGCATGTAGTGTATGTCCGAAGGTTTGTTGACATTCAAAAAGTCCAGCCCAGAATAGTATTCTCATTATACCAGCACGCAATGCTTGTGACAAGTATACTCCATCTATCCATCTATCTATCTATCTATCTATCTATCTATCTATCTATCTATTTTTGAAAATAAGATTTCGCATTTTTGATGTGTTATTTATCACAACATGATACTGATCATGATGAACTTGAATGTTCCTCAACACTTATTTTCTGTTGTTTGTCTTTTACAGATGATAAGTACAACACTTTCACAGACAAATTCATTTACAGAGTTGAGTCAGTAGGGTTAAATAAAAAAACAAACAGTAAATTACACGTACAATGGGCCCTCCTCTCTGCTTTTGGCAACATTAAATGTACCTCAACACTGTTCTTTCTTGTCGTTCTCTTACACAGATAATATCATCTAAATAACAAAATGACCACCAAAAAAATATTATCTGGTCCATCGAACCTTTAATTTTCATTTCACCATTAATAATAAGTGAAGTGTTGTTTCGGGTCAAAAAAAAGCTTTGGCAGCAAATTTGAAAACGAACGTTTTCTAATATTCCTTAACGCTGTTCTTCTTTAGCGTGGTCTTATACGGATTATATTAAATAAACAAATACTGGGCTGTATGTTAGACACACTTTGGACGTTATTCATGAAAGCTTTAGCAAAAGGCAAGTAAATGATTTACCTTTTTACAAACTCTCTGCCAGTATCACAAATGCAGTGTATAACCAGGAATTGTTAGTAGAACGTGTGCATGTTAATGAATACCAATCATTCATAAATCAAGTGTGCGTATACGTTAATTTACTAGCATACAATGCTCATCCCCGGCCACAACAAATGACCGTCATATAGGAAAGTGTCTGGACCAAAGAACCACAACCAAAGTCATGCAATTTGTTTCAGAAAAGGCAAAGAAATGAACTACTCTGTGTAATGTGTAATAAACTAGACGTGTAAATTGACTCTACTGAATTAAATGCAAATGCATTAAATGCATTTCTCCATCATTAAGGCTGTCAGTCAAAGACAAATTAATTGGTAGCATTATTGGTCAATCATCTTTGTGAGTTATTGTATCTGAAGGTGACAGTGATCAACAGATGGCCCTAAATCCAAATTATAAAGGGTTTCTTTTGAAATTTCACCTAAGCCTAGACAAAATGATCACATGAAACAGGTATGTACATGTATGCTGCTGTTTGTTTGATAAATGTATCTGATCTGATCCTGATCTGATATTAGTAATTGCTTGTAAATTGGAAAATAAAGGTGTTTTGCCTAAACAAACACAACTTTCAAAATCAACAATTGCCACTTGGTTTGAATTTCATTGAACCAGTCATTTGTACTGTTTTACATTGCGTTTGGTAAATTTGTTTCTCAGGCAATTCGCCACAAACCACATCTTCCTCAGATGCTGCCAACGTTCAGCCGCCCAGCCATAATGCCACTTGTAAACAAAACAGAATTGTGACTGAAGCAGTAAATTCATCAAGCAGAGTTGTGCATAAGTGATTTTTCAAAGAAATGAATATGGACCTCTTTGAAATCTGAATAACAATTAAAAGTCCAGCACAAATAAAAATTGTAATGGATCAGGTCCAGGCGTGTTTGTGTTTGAACTGAGTAGAGGACAGCATTTAATTTACATTTACCTCATATAGCAGACACCCTTATCCAGAGCAACTTACAACTTAATATTACAGTCCAAGCAATTGTACACGGCTGGTCATTTGGACATTATATGTAGATATATATGTAGTTATATATGTAGATTAACACAATTTTAAAATGCTATTTATCTGATTGGCAGGAAAGGTTATTTTAGATGTCTCAAAAAGGTAATGAGGGTGCTTGTTTTAGCTTATATAAAAATAACCTCTGTTGCCCTTGAGAACTTGACGTTAATTATTAGCATTTACTAAGGATGTGTTGCTGATATGGTTTTTCTCTACATCAGATACATTCTAAGCATCCTGCAAGTTTCTCCATCAGTATGATGTCATTAACATTTTACCCAGCAATATGAAAGATGGAATAAAAATGAAGGCGACTAACTTTCGTTTTTACGTGTTATCACACCCGAACCAAGTTCATACCTCGGGTGTGTTAGGAAAATATACTTATCACATTTGAAATGGGAGGAGTAATTCCTCTGTACAAGGACAACGTGTCCAGGCAATCATTAGTTGCGAGTGAATCATGCTTCTCGTATTTCTCCACCAATTCATGACAAGGGAACAAAAGAGAAGGGAGTGTCTTTAAATAACATTAATAGTAATTAAATGAGAAATTAAAGAGAGCCAGAGCTGCATGGAAACAATATAAATTAAATCATCACTCATTCAATTCCAAATCCATTTCATAAACTAAACTCTTGTTAAAATTACTTCATAGCATGCACATTTAAAGGCAGCTATGTGCTTACTGTACTAGTTGACCCGTTAGAGCTTACACAAAGATCCAATTTTGTGCCTTCTGGTCAATAGTCTAGTTCCTTAACTGCTGGCCCATCAGAGAATATCACCCAATCAGCCTGTGATATCTCAGTCACACCAATCAGGCTATCAGCCTTACCCATTATTATCCTATGCATACAATTCAAAGTAACATACTCTTTTAGAGTTCCTATAAAAGCACTGGATCTAGAATGGGTACCTTTAAAGGTCATTGTTTATATACTAAATTCAAATATTGCATGGTCACAGAATTTTACTTAATCAAATTTCTGCCCTGCTAGAGCTACCATGGTTATCTAAAACGCAACACCACCTCAGTTGTAAAGTAGGAAGCTGTGTGAGGAATAAGAGCACCAATTCATGAAATTCGTAGCACCTTTTGAGTACTAAATCACTCTGGAGGTGACATCAGATAAAAGAGTTCAAGATTAGCTTTGTGGGTTAGGTTCTGACATGTCTCACCATCTGCTTTGCTACATGTAGGCCAGAACTGGGTCTCGAGTAGGAAAATAATTCATGGAGTCTGAAAGAAGAATATGCTTTTGTGGTTTGAAGCAAATCCTCACTTTAGGGCAATCTAAGGCAAGGATTTTCTAGAATATGGATGGTTCTTACAGCAGAAAATCCATATTAATGATGTTCTTGATGTTCCGGTTCACTTATACAACACAGCCAATTGAATAATAAACACTCAACAACATTTATTAGGCACACTTTGGATAAAACCCTTTTGCCTTCAGAAATGAATTAATAGTGTGTTTCATAGATGAAGGTGCTGGAAACCTTCCTTAGAGATTTTGGACCATGATATCATAGCATCACAGAGTTGCAGATATGGCGCCTGCCACATGTCATTCCACTCTGCTGATATTAAGGGTCTCAAAGTGTTACATGAAAATATCCCCCATGCCATTACGTTATCAGCAACCTGATCAGATGACACAAGACGGCGAATCAATGATTTCATGATGTTTATGCCAAAATTTAAAAGTACCTATTAAATGTTGGGTTGCAGCAGAAATCGGGACTAAACCAGGTGACATTTTTCCATCTTCTGGGGTTTGTGGGTTTGTGTGAAATGTGGCCTCCAATACCTGTTCTTAGTTTGCTAAGTTGGCAACTGGTATGGAATTCTGCTGTTTTAGCTAATCTGCTATAAAGTAAGTAGAACTACTCTCTGCATACCTCGGTTCTAAGTGGGTAAGTGGTTGCCCTTTTGTCAGCTCAGAGCAAACTGGTTATTTTTCTCTGACCTTTGGATTATCAAGGCATTTTCTATCACAGAACTGCCACCTATTGGACATTTCCTGTTTGCTGGAGCAATCATTGTATATCCTATTAGATCAGCAGTTTCTAAAATACTTAGACCAGTCCATTTAGCACCAACAATGCCAACCTGTTCAAAAGCACCTTTCCTTTTTCATTCTGATGCTCAAATTGGTTCTCAGCAAGTCGCCCTGAGCATGTCTACATCCTTAAAAGCATTGAGTTCCTGTCATGTGATTGGCTGATTAGATATTCCTGCTAAACAAGCAGTTTAACAGGTGTACCTAATAAAGAAACCAGTGCGAGTACTGGTCAATGTTTTGCTCAAGGTTTATAAAAATCTAGTCAACGTTGGAACAGGAGATGGCAAGAAGATGTAAATTTGCTACCAATGGCAGCTAAAGAGTCTGTTAATTTGCTGCCGTCGTATGTGTGTATATAGCAGCTGTATGATGAATGTCCCATAACTTTTCCTATCATAACAGAACGAGGCACTTTCTGACAATGTCTCCCCAGGGCGCACATGCGAACTTGAAATATGTAAACTCTGAGGGGAAAGGACGTACTCACACATGCGCAGGAGGACATAAACATGTGCTAAATCTCCCCATACAGAGACCATAGACGAAAAGCAGTGCACTTAGCAAGTGGCATGGAAATAAATACCATTAAACGGGCATGTCAGTTATGATTGGGTTTGGGAGAGTGGGCTGCCACTGATCAGACCTTTCCTTCATTCTCCTCCTGAGATTTGCAGCAGCCACTCCTCTTAGGACCACCTGGGAGTTCTGTTTACACAAGCAGTCACTCTCTCCGTGCCCACTTTGCATTCTCCTGAAAGTGATAAACAAGTATTTTTCGTTTCACATTGGTCACTGAGGAATCTGTGCTCCAGCTTTTCTGTGGTGTGTGTGAAATCCTGAGCATGGCTCTTAAAGAAACTAAGGAAGGGGGGCAAGTCTGAGCCTTTTAGACAGGAAAATTGATAATAAGAACACAAAGAAAATGGAAAGTAGATAAAGGGCTGTAGGGAGCGAGCTAAAACCTGCCCTAGATTAATAAAAAAAACAACAGCAGGACTGATATAATAGTGGCTGGTTTAATGCTCGTCATCACAATAATCATCACAAATCCAAACGTTGTTACAAAACAAAGCATGCCCCGTGACTAACTCTTGTTTTGATTTGAAACACAGACGCCGAAGCGTGCGTTGTTGGGCCGTTTCTACGCATGTTTCGTGCAAAGCCCATGTTTCCACGCACTCACCTGAAGGGAGTTCCTTGTGCTGTTTGCACGCATCCCTTTGTTGATGTTCCCCCTCCCCCTTTCTTTTTTTTCCCCTCAAATTAACCCAAACAGGTTCTGTGAGTAGTAACTATGATATTATCTAAGCCACCTTCACCTGCAGGGTATCCCAGACGAGTCTGCACGAAAAGGGAGAAGAGAGGCAGGATAGGCTCTGCTCTGCCTCCACCCCCACGCTTCGAACATTGCTCTATAAATACCTGTTCACATTTTCCTCAACAAGCCACCTTCTTCTTGCCTTTTCTTTTCTTTTGACTGACATCGTGTCAAGTGGAGGTACTAAAATAGCAGTTATTATTAGCTCCGTTCCATGTATGAACGTGCCCGTTGTGTGTAACTGTCTAAATGGGATTCTCGTGTGAAAGTGTGAAGGGTAAGAGTTAGTCTGGATTTTAGCAGGATTTTAATATCTCACCGGTGTCAAACACGCAGCCTGGGGGTCAAGTCCAGCCCAAGAACTGGTTTAATAGGTCTTGTATAGTACAGAGTGGGTAGTTAACTTGGAAATTTTAAAAGGAAGCATGTAAGGATGAACTGATATGGGCTCCAGGATTCATATTTATTTCTATAGCGCTCTTTTTTTTAATTATTATTTCTTTTTAACAATGGAGCACTGTCTCACAGTAGCTTTACAATATTCTATATCCATACCCAAAGCCCTTACAGAGCAAGCCTAGGTTTACTAATGGCAAAGACTCAAACTGTGACCCAATGTCATTAAGTGGTCTAAGTGTTCTACGTAGGAATTAAACAAATTGACTGTAGTAAAGAATACATTTTTAGTAATTGCTTACATGAACATAATCTAAATAAAAATGTAAATATATACACCATGATAAACAGAATAAATTCCTGAACTATATTTACAGCATTTAGGAGCTACCCAAATCCAGAATTATTTTTAACCCATGTTCAACTGAGTGAAGGACCTGCTCCCCAAAGAGAGTGTATTTTCTTTTATGCTTAGCATTCACAAGAAACTCTGGAGACTTTATACCATCATAGCTCTTTACCAATAATGCCTTTGGCATTCAACCTCTGCATTAATACTTTTGAAATAAGTTAAAATTTGATGATTGAAGTGGACTTACATACAGTAATCATACCACAAACAAAACTTTTACTTTTGAAATATTGCGCAACAGCTTAGTTATTATCGATTATAAAATCACAGTTGTTGCAGGCACACATTCTTATGCTTTTTTCCTATCCTTTGTAGTTTATGAAGTAACATGCGTACACATTCAAAGCTCATACTTCTAATACCAGTTTTGCACTGTTTAATAACCGCATTGCCTTCCGTGAAAGAGGTCGTTGACCGATTAGATGTTATCACAGGCTACTGTAATGTATCTTCACAAGAAAACTGCATGCACGGAAATGGAACACGGATAAAGAAAAATGTCAGCAGTGCCACTGGAAACAAGTGGAACACTATCATTTTACACAGCATTCGAAGCTTAAACATGTTATACAGGTCTCTCCCACAAGGATATGCATAACATGGCGACAACAAGAGATTCATTCTTCCTTTGCATTTATTGTCCTAATACACTGTACACTGCCCTAAACTGAACAAGCACAGTTAAGTACACACTTAAGTAAGAATGGACAAATTGTGTTCAATTAACCATTTTCCGTCCCTGGTATCATGTGACTCGTTAGTGTTACAAGGTCTCAGGTGTAACTGGGGCGCAGATGTGTTAAATTTGTTGTTATACTGGTCACTGGTAGTTCAGCATGGCTCCGAGGATCTAACTATAAGAAGCGAGTTGTGTACGGTGCAGTAGACTGCAGTACGGTGGCCAGGAATATAAGGCGGTTTAACAGAACAGATTCCACTCAGAACTGGCCTCGCAATGGCTGACCAAAGAAGTTGAGTGCATGTGCTAAGCATCATATCCAGAGGTTGGTTTTTGATAATAGACGTAGGAGTGCTGCTAGCATTGCTGCTGGGGTTAAAGGGTGGGAGGTCAGCCTGTCAGTGTTCAGACCATACACTGCACACTGTATCAAACTGGTCTTCATGGCTGTCGCCCCATAAGGAAAACTCTTCTAAAGATTCTAAAGTTCTGATGAGACCAAATGAACTTTTTTGGTTCAGATGGTGACAAGTGTGTGTGGCGGCATCAGGTGAGGAGTAAAAAAAAAAAAAAGACGGGTGTGTCTTGCAGTCCTACAGTCAAGCATGGTGGTGGAAATGTCGTGGTTTGGGAGTGGGAGTTTTGGCAGTTGGGAGCTACAGTTCATTGAGGGAACCATGAATGCCAACAAGTATATCACAACTGTGATATACTGAAGTAGAGCATAATCCCCTCCTCCAAACTGGGCTGCAAGACAGTATTCCAACCCCAAACGTACCTCCGAGATGTCCATTGCCTTGATAAAGAAACAGATGGTAAAGGTCAAGCATGTCTGCAGACCTAAACGCTATTGAACCGTGGGGAAGCGCAAAGTCTCCAACAAAGTCTCTAACAAAGTCTCTAACATACACCAGCTCCATGATGTCTATGATGAATTAGTTTTAAAATGAATGCTGTGTTTACTCATGGTGCATATTAGACATATATGAGATTGCTTCGCCTTGTAGGTGTAAAGTCAAAGATAGCAGCTATTCTGTTAGTCATCCTCTACTCCATCAGTGCTGACTGGATGCTGCCTTCAGAATGCTGGTGTTTCAAATCTGCAGCACTGCTGTGTCTGATCCACTCATTCCAGGACAACTCACACAAACATGTCAATAACCACCATGGTAATGATCCACTACCCAAATAGGACCTGACCTGTGGTGGTTCAGTAGGAATCCGAACCAGTAGAGAACGGAGTTAAAAGGATTAACAAAATATGTAGAAAACCAAGGGACTACAGTCTGTGATTGTAGAACTACAAAGTGCTTCTGTGTGGTAAGTGGATCTGGTAAAATGACAGTGTAGAAAAAGGATGTGTACCTAATAAAGTGTACTGTTAGTGTACAGGTATATTGCTAGCAGAGTGTATATAAGGCATGCACGCACACAAGGGGTGGGGGGCTAGTAGGTTAAAATCATGGAACTGATGGGTGCTAGCAGAGCGTATATAAGGCATTCACGCACACGGGGGGTGGGGTGGGGGGGTACAAGGTTAAAGTCATGGAACTGATGGGTTTCTCAGATTATCTAAACATCACAAAATAGTGAAGTGTTCATCTGTTCAACAATAAATCTCTGTGTGTGTCAGCACAAGCCCGTAACTGCATAAGTTGTTTTACCAGGCTGCATCTACTGTCCCACAACCTAGGTTAGCTTGAATAACTCCTTGTTATAGCATTAAAGGATATCATAAAGCTAATGCTAGCTAAAGGTAATGCTATTCATGCTTATGGTTCTATTATATTATAATAACCCAGAAGTCAGTGGAAAAATGACCAAAGAAGAACACACTTGGCACACAGGCACAGGCACACCGACTGTAACCAGATCCAACACGTCCTGAAGCATGCGCCATCTCTGTGCTAAGCTTGCTAACCTCTAAGCTCAGATTCAGCTTGGCTCAACCTCCCAAGTTATTAAAGTACAACCTTAAGAACCAAAAGTTCATTACAAATACAGAAGCTGGGAACCTATTTAGTAAATAAATGACTTAAGTGTGTGTTTAGTCTTGCCATGACTGATTACTTCACTTTGGTGTTACCTTAGAATGTTTCACATACCATGATTACTATCTCTGCCTTTTCAGAAAATACATTCAATGATCTGAAACGGTGGATTAAAAGGCGCATTACATATAGTTACGTGCAAGAGAGAAATAAATAAACATAGCCTAGCAACAAGCTCCA
>JAVSBV010000127.1:7894707-7910664 GCA_033117975.1 Parotocinclus spilosoma | reverse complement strand
GTCGGACACAATGCACTTTGGTTTACCCTCTTAGTAATGGGTAAGACTGTGGTCGACTGCATCAATTATTTAAATTAACTTGGTTATGGTGGTGGAGATTTGGGCGTTTGAGAGGAAACGAAAGAGTAAAAGAGTAAGAATGTCAACATAGGCCATGCCCTGATTAGACATTGCAATGCTGAACCACAGTTAAGTCCCAAAACATGTGTCATGGTGTGATCATAAAAAAGCTATTTTAGATAACCCTCTATATGAGATCAGGATGAAAACATGTGAAATGTGCTTAAGTTCATTAGAAATTGATTTGATTTTGAAATGTAAACAAATAATTATCTTCTTAACCCATGATTATAATGCTGATCAGCATAGTGTGCCCAAATACAAAGGTCCTGACAGGGCTGACAATGCTGCAATAACATCTTCATTCTGAATTGCGTGTCATTGTAGTGGGAGGCTATGAGATAACGGAGCACTCGCACAGTCCACATTACTCACTACATCATGTTTGCCGCTGTCCTGTGGATTTCGACTTGGGATAAACACATATTGGTGCACCAGAGCGTCAGTTGTCTGTGGTCATGCGAAGAGAGCTGTACATGCTATTAATAAACCAAATTTTACTTTGTTCAAAAGGTTCAGCAGCATTACTGCCAGCTGTAAATGAAAACCAGCGGCAAAGCATTACAAGTCATTTTTATCATGCATGCACTACAAACAAATTGCACTCCACTTCCAGTATCCTCCTCAACCCTGCATAATGGCCACCAAACAAACCCATGGCAGCTGAAACCTTTTTCAAGAAAAAGTGAATAGTTATTAGTTGATAGTCCTAGACCACAAACCCAGCCAGAATACCAGTATCTCAGCCGTCCTCACTCAGCAGTTAACATCCAAGCCTATCCTGACTAATTGGACACCACATCTGCTGGCCATCTTAGCCACAGTCATTTCTGCACTCTCCAGCATCAACATATCAATCATAGCAAGCATATTCTCCACCGCATTTAAACACCCTGTTGCTCAAGTAGCCAAGCCTCAAGTAGTCGTAGTTGAAAAAGACAAACCGAGCTCTCATCTTCCAGTTCCATCAAACCACTTGAATGTTCTGTTCTTAATCAACCTCATTTTCTTCCCACAGATTGACTTGTTGGATTTCAACCAAACTAGGCTCTATATCAAGACAGCACTGCTGAAAGATGTACTGTCAAGTCCTCAGTTCATCTACTGGCATGTCTGTACACAGATTGTGCCATGGCAAACCACCAGATTCCACTGACCACTGCTTCCAACCCTGAGAACAAGAACGGTATTCAGGTTTACACTTACACATTAGTGCAGTCATACAAGGTGCTATGGATGGGCTGCACTACAAAACAGCGGATACACCTTTCGAGTATGGATTGACTGTCTTAACAAAAGACTTGCTTTGGCTAACCGTATCTGACCAATGAATGATTATAAATAGCTTACATCTAAAAAAGTTTAGTTCATTGAGTAAATGATGTATAGTATGACCAGGTATATATAACCAGGTTGTTGATGATAGGGCCCAAAAACTTTCAACCTGGATTTGCCACTCCATAATAGTTTTTACACTGATCTTCACTTGGGCTTTAGCACGTCTTAGCCTTTTCACCCTGTTCTCCTTCCAAAAAAAATTTACTTTAAAACAATCACACTAATTTAATTTAAGTGTAAGGGAAGATCACATTAAATACAAAACACTGCATCCTATAGAAGCTGTTTATTTGTTGATTTTTTTTGTAATACTACATACACGTTTTACACATTATAATAGGAAATAAAAATCTGCCCTTAACTCAATCACCTCTGCAGATCCACAATCAGACGCGGAGTTTAAGAGCATATGACCACCATTCCTGTGTTTGTCTGTGTGAGACTTCCTTAACTCACTTGCATGTTAGCTCACTTTTGGACTTTTGGACTTGTTCTCTGCTCAAATCGGTTGATGTGTTTAGTGAATGTATGTAGGATTTCCGGTTATTCATTTGCAACAAGCTGTAAATTACATTTATAAATGTATTTACGTGTTCTATTAAATGAAATACCTCCCACCTCCACCCCCTGATTATGCTAAACTTGACCCAATCAGAGTATGTCTGATTAATAACAAAGTAACTGTGTTATGATTTAACTCTGTCTGTCTTTAAATAGCCAATAAACCTGTATATTCTCTTTCACCCATAACTATAATCACATTCACAGATTGAGTCTCTGTTTCATCTGGCTGATCATCAGTGATGTTCGTAATACAGTCAATAAGTGCATTTTTGGCATTAGGTTCATCATACCATTGTCTTAAGTTTTACAGCTTTCCCCTACACAGGGCCATAACCGTACGTTACAGTATTTCCTATATTTACTGTGAGTGTCCATACATTAAAAACAGAATTAGCAGCAGTATAACAATTTTTTCTTTGGATGCTGTGTAGATGGTAGCATTCCACTCTGGTCTATGTTGCATTACCGTACTGTTTGTATGCAATTTTCTAGAGTAAAGACACTACACTACAGTAGCATAAATGGACTGTGACACTATGGTAATGTCTGATCAACAACCATTTTGGTCAACAACCTTTTTCACAGAGAATAATGTGGTCATTAAACAGTGCATGTCTAAGTACATCTTGATTTGTCAGTGAATTTCATTACTTTCTAAACTGCTATTCAGAATCTCACAAACCTTAGACCTCCTATTCGCATTCAACCCCAGTAGCTCACCAAAACACCATCAACTTGTTCCTCACAGTTGCTTCTGTTCTTCTGAAACTGTTAGTGACGTAGCTAAATGAATTCTATTTCTACTTCTGAGTATACAGTTCTTGAAAATAAGACTTTCTCCAAAACTAGTGTTTATGACAATCTATGACAGTTTCTGGTCAATTAATGAAAACGTGGTTCTGCGGCTTCGTGTATTTCAGCTCCTCAGCAATCCTGTCATCCCTGTCAAAAAGGCTTTGGCTAAAAGCATCTACCAAATTAATGAGCAGAAATGGTCTGAATCCTAAAAAATTGTATTCATCGAGAAGATGATGTACAGTACTGTGCCAAAGTCTAGATTTCGGTGGGCAGCACTGCTGCCTCACAGCAAGACGGTCCCGGGTTCAATCCTAGGGTGGAGCAGCCTGGGTTCTTTCTGTGTGTAATCTGCATGTCCTCCCCGTGTCTGCGTGGGTTTACTCTGGGTACGCCGGTTTCCTCCAACAGTCCAAAGACTTAAGTGAGGTTAATTTGTGTATTTAAAGTGGCCCTTGGTGCTTGATTCCTACGATGGATTGGCGACCCGTCTGGGATTGTTCCTGCACTTGCCCCCAGAGTTGCTGTGTGGGCACTGGCTGGCCTGCAACACTGTGTGGATAAAGCAGAAAATAATGGATGGATCTTTATGAGCTTTAGCCTTCCGAAAAGTGGTTAATTGGCTGCTACCCTTCCAAAAACAATTCCTGCTCCAATTTTATTGTGCTGTAGGACCACACCAACTTAAATGAAGTTTTAGGGAAGTTTTCATGCAAAACTTTCCACTGTATCCTATAGAAACTATTTATTTTATTTCTGTAACATTGCATACACATTTCCTGTATTTCAATAAAGAGGCTGAGAAAGTATCATATATTGTGTATAATGATACATCTAATCTAATGGCGACTTAAGATCTTACTCTGTGCCGTATTTTTGTTCATGACCAGCAAGCAAACAAACCTTGCTTTTACACTGCAACAAAACAACGAAGACAAAGCTCTGAATGTTTCATTCTGTTGCCATGGATTCATAGTGCGTGAGATGTTTTTAACAGTCAAACTCTTCCCACTCACTTGGTTCACATGTCCTTAATTATATGAACCCTTATTAACTAAACAAGCGCCCTCTTTTCTATCTATCAATCATGGAAAGCGTGTAAACCCAGCCACGATACAGCAGTCAGACAGTAAACGATTAGCAGCCACTCTGGAGTTAAAAGCTGTGATTAGACAATCAATCTTCTGACAGACACTGATTTACAGGTCTTCAGTCCCAATAAACTGTGGTAGTCACTACAGGATAGTCTCTACCTGTCACTGCTTGTTTAACAGATCCCTCACACGCAGTGGTAGGAAAGTGTTTGCCCAGAGGTATTTTGTCCCCCCCAAATTTATTTCCCAGGCACGGATTCCGACCAGTTTTGATCACTTTGATGGAAGTGAGCAAAATCCATTAAATCATGAAAGTTTTGGGGCGCTTACCCAACAGATTTGGGAAAATCTTGGTCTCCATTCCCCCCCCAGGACTGTATTCAGAGTTGCATTACTCAGACTAATTATTCTTTCAGCATGGAAGACAGTCAGGCTTTCTCCTTATAATCCCGCAAAAAGAAAAGCATACTTCTCCATTAGCCAGCACAATGTGGGCACAGGCAGCCGCTACAGAACAGGAGTGGGGGGAGGGGGAGCCAATGGGTTCTACATCTCGTGCAAACCTCATGCGTGAGTAGCTTGTTTAGCTCTTCTTTCAAGTTTAGACAGAAAAAAAAACAAGAGGGAGGGAAGGAGGGGCGTGAAGGAGAGGTGTAGTGCGGATCGTGCCACGCGAGCGAGACTGCAGTGGTGGGCCAGATTAGAGGCACGATTTTGGTTGCATGACAGGGAAGAAAAGCAAGCAGATCTCGCACAAGTGTAATGGGGGCGGCGTTGCATCAGCCGTGGCGATAAGTGACGGCTTGTGAGTGCAGAATGGGGATCAATCATTCCCATCTCTCTCTGTAAAACCTTTTCTCTTAGTGGCAAAGAGGGTGAGGAGGAGTGTTGGTATGTGAAGGGTTCTTAGTGAGGAGTCAGTAGAGACACCGACTGTTTAAAATCAGCTGATATTCAAAGATGGACCAGTTGACGCAGACAAATATATTATGAATGGGTTGTGCTGACAATATTAGAACAGTCTATAGTTACACAGTGTTTAATGTAAATCCAATCAACAGCTGTTAAGCTTAAAGGCCAGGGTCTTAAATACTATAACAAGAAATTCATTCATTCACTCATGATCTTATACACGTATATACTATAACAGGAAATTCATTCATTCACTCATGATCTTATACACGTATATACTATAATAGGAAATCCATTCATTTAGTCATTATCTTACCCACTTATAATATTCAGGATTGTTCGAGAGCCAGTGCCTAGCCAGCTGCACAGGGCACAAGGCAGGAACAACCATAGACAGGATGCCAATCCATTGTAGGGCACTGACCTGCACTCACATTCTCTCTCAAACTCTCTGTCATTCATTCACACACACTCTCATGCATTCACACACTCTCTCATGTAATCACCTACTCTCTCATGCAATCACACACACTCACACACACACACACATGCACTTTGGAAGCACCAGTTAACCTAACAAGCATGTCTTTGGAATGTGGGAAGAAACTACAGCGCCTGTAAAAACCCACGCAAGCACGGGGAGAACATACAAACTCTACACAGGCAGGGCACAGGGTCGGGAGCTGTGAAGTGGCAGTGCTAACCACGGCACCACTGGGCTGCACCTATAATAAGGAATAAAAATCCTAACTTCATTTGTAGTAACCCTACAAAGACTAAAAACCTGATGTATAAAGCATTTGGAACTGGTCCCTAAAACCTCAAATCAGAAAAAGGACAGCAGTATGGAATAGGCAAAAAAATAAATAAATAAACAAAAAAATAGCAATGTTTACTACAGTTTCTTTGACTTCTATTTCATTGCAGACAGTATTTCATGATTTCTCTAGACAACCGCATTTAATTTGTAAATAAACATAGACTCCTGCATTTTAGCCCTGCAACACATTACAAAACAAGTTGGGACGGGGCCAATTTGGGGCTTGTAATTAGGTACAAGCTAAATAATGAACAGGTGATTGCAATCATGATTTGACCAGTGAGAGGTCAAGATTACAAAAATGATACCAGGTGAGGGACCAGGAAAACAAGAATAACACATTTCTTTCCGAGTCTGGTGGAAAGTTGGGATGGCTTGTCTTGCCATGCCTTTGAAAGGTACACTGATTAAAACTGTCTGGACAGTGAAAATACATGCTTTGTACTTACAAGTACTTATGTATAGTG
Source organism: Parotocinclus spilosoma (assembly GCA_033117975.1). Classification (NCBI taxonomy): domain Eukaryota; kingdom Metazoa; phylum Chordata; class Actinopteri; order Siluriformes; family Loricariidae; genus Parotocinclus; species Parotocinclus spilosoma. The sequence continues at coordinate 7,904,554 of JAVSBV010000127.1, read as the reverse complement.
CGATCTTTGTTAACATGTCTATTTTTCTAGAGGAGAAAGGATTTTGGCAATAAACCGGACACTTGAGGACAGGATAGATGTTTTAGAATGAATAATATAACATTGTTATTGGCAGTTAAACTGGGTGGCATGGTGTAAATATGAATAACTAATTGACTAATGCAAAATAAATCTGATTCCTACATTAAATCAAATGTAATAGTCAGCCATATGGCCATTAAGGATTTGCTTAATGGCTGGATCTGGGCCGGAGGGGACAAACTGAATAGCTCTGGCAAAGACTGTTATTATATAAACAGTTTTACAAGCCCTTACAAAATGAAATGATCCACTTTATCACTATTATTATGGCCGTGAATAGAATATTTGGTTCAATGCCCTTTTCAAGTGCAGAACATTAGTAAATGGTAAACCAAGTGCCAGTTCTTAATGTCACACCAACTAGTTCACGTTGAAAGCAACAACAAAATTAAGATTCACGACAATGCCACAACGTAAAGCAAAAATTATTGCTACTAACAGAGCTTTGAGCAGTTATTGTTGCATTAATAATAGACAATTACATAACACGCACATGAGTATCTCACATTTCACCACCTGGATCCTAGTAAGGATCATGGGGGCTTCAGTGTCTATACTTGGAGAACATGTGGCACAAGAATAAGCACCATGGTGGTGAACTAGCATCTTAGACTGCTGCACCACCAGAGCACGATAAATATTGGTACATTTTACATTTACATTTTGTGTCATTTAGCAGATAAAGATCCCAAATATATACTGTCTTAAAACAGTCCACTTCAAATACTGTACTGTGCAAAAGCCTTATTATATAGAAGAAAATACAGAACATTTGTTTGCAATATTAAACAATTGGGCCCTCCAGAGAGAGACATGATCACCGACTCCCAATCTCGTGACATGGCTTTGCTTTATTCACCATTCGCATGCTCGATGAACCCACTACTTCAATGCTTTTAAGACTGTCAGGCAATGCGTTGTGTGACACCATTCAGTCTGTTAATCTATGCTATGAACACAATGATTACACAAAAACCACATACCCTTCTCTAACAAAACAACAATCTCCTGCCATGAATGCCAAGCCTCCATGTAACTTTATGTAAGTTATCTATTTTGACGGTTTAATGCATTCTTCTGCCATCTGTTTTTGGCACAATATACACTATAACCTGCAGGTGAGAAGACCTCGTCACCAAAATAGAAATCCTTTGGCACGCTAGGGCGTGCTCCGTCAACTAAATCATAAAAGGCATGAAGGGCTTTTGTTTGCTGACTTGCACATATTCAGAGACGGTATTTGAGTGCCGTGTCATGTACATCAGTGAAAGACAACAGCTGAGAAAAATACACTGCATGGTTGAAAATTGTGTGAAAATCCCTAGCAATTAGAGGGTTAGACCATTTGGGCCACACCCCTTGTTAACAGGTGCAGGAAATCAAACATACAGCCATGCAACGCAATGTTCACAAGCAAACACTGGTAAATGGAGAGCTTGGTGGTACGTGAAAAATGCCACTGTTTTAGGATTAGGGGTGCGTGATATGCATAATCTATACCAAACAAAAGTATAAACGCAACACATTGAAAAGGATTGAAAGAGAAGTGGACCAACATCCCACAGACCACAATTACCAACCTGATCAACTCTATGTGACGAAGATGTGTTGCACTGTGTGAGGCAAATGATTGTCACACCTGACCATCTGGAAAACAGACACTCTGCAAACCTGGACAGAATCCTTCATCAAAAAAGTGACTCACAAGAAGAAGAAAAAATCAACAGAGTGCAAGACAAAGATGCCATCACAAATCACATTGCAAATTCAGGTGGTTCAGAGAGATGGGTTCAAACTACTTTTAAAATCTTTAGACCCAAGATATACAGTGCCAAAGTATCACATTCCCTCCTTAGGATGGCACATTTGCAATGGGTCAGTTTGTCAAATGTATATTTTAAAGCTACAATTGTAAAATGGAAGCTTATAGCAAAAGACTAAGAGCATCTAAGGTCACAAAATGGGGGGAGGGCATCTGGAAGTGCTTCATCACCATAAGAAACATTCCAGGAAGCGTCATGGATTGGGTTTCCATGTCCAAACAGCTGCATACAAGTCTAAGAAGACCACCATGCTCAATGCCAGCGTCTACACCGTTTGTAATGTTATAATTAAAGTCAAACAATTGAAAAAATGTATTAAGTGGATTCCAGAATAACACTTCCATCCTGAATGCTTATTGGCTGTAAACTGTGATAAAGGTTGCATTATGGTTTAACGATTAAGGCTACAGCTTGCAATGACATGAATTCGTACATGATAAAATCATTTTTTGAGAGTCAGTTGCTAATAATGGAGTTTCTTGAGGACCTGTATTGGAATAACAGACCAGGCTGGGCAGGCAAAAGAAAGCTGGGTGGTTACAGATGGACTGATTGATTAACTACTGCCTACTACACAGGTCAGACAGCATAGGGTGGAAGGTAAGAAACACACCCACAGGGCATATTAACACACCCAGTGGGAAATGACGAAAAGTGTGTCTCTGGGCTGTGGGTGGTAATCTGAGAACCTGAATTAAACCCACACGGACATGTGCAGAAAAGAACTCGATCCCAGGTGAGGTGACATTGCTACCCACTGCACCAGTTATAGTAATAATTAAAACCTTTTCTAAATAAAGTTCAGACGATGAACAGAGCAATATAATTTGAATTAAGATTTCAGAAAGGTCCCTAATGGCACACCGAAAGATGTTTTGCAGTCAGCAATATACATTTCATAATAAAACTTGTACATAAGGACAGGAGGACTAGGGAACAGGGAACAAGGAACCAATCTGTATATTTATTATTGCACATTATCAATTAGTATTTGTCCGGTGATGACCATCAGACATACAGGAGATTTAACAGGTGGGAAATATGACTACATTTGATCTTATTGTGATCAGTTTTGATATCATGAGGGATGACATTCTTTTTCGAAATATAAATAGTATTCAAAATATAATGTTTATTTAGAAAAGGTGCAGCACATTTTCAACCAAACTCACTTTACATATAGTATAATGTTTGAATAGTAGTCTTTAAGAATGTCATTACCAATGCATTATATCTGCAAAACACATGAATCTTGATAGATATATTTAAGTAACGTGATAAGCTATTTTTTCTCATATCCCCCCCAACCCCAATCAGCAGTACAGTATCTCCCTCACATTTTTGTAACTATGCTTCAGTTTGTCACAGTACATGTTGGTATTCATAGTTCTCTCAATGAACTGTAGCTCCTCCCAGCCGTCAGCACTCACGAGGCCTCAAACTATGACATTCCCACCACCATGCTTGACTGTAGGCAAAACACACTTGTTTTTGTACTTGTTTTTGTACTTTTACACACGCCTGAGATTATCTGAACCAAATAAGTTTATCTTGGTTTCATTAGACCATATGATATGGTTCCAGTAATCCATGTATTTAATCTGCTTGTCTTCAGCAAACTATTTGTGACCTTTCGTGTGTATCATCTTTAGAAGAGGTTTCCTTCTGGGACGACAGTCATGCAGACCAGTTTGATACAGTGTGCAGCATATGGTCTGAGAACTGACAGGCTGACACCCCCCTCCCCTTTAACCTCTGCAGCAATGCTGACAGCACTCCTTCGTCTTTTCAAAAGCCAACCTCTGGATATAATGCTTAATATGTGCACTCATCTTTATTTAGAGCAACAATTCTTTTTTTTCAAATCCTCAGAATTATTTGCCATGAGGTGCCATGTTGAACCACCAGTGACCAGTAAGAGAGAGTTTGAAAGCGATAACACCAAATTTAACAAACCTGTTCCCAATTCACTCCTGAGAACTTTGTAGCACTAATGAGTCACATGATACCAGGGAGGGAAAATGGCTAATTGGGCACAATACCGACTGTATGTTGAGTTATTTTAAGCACACAACAAATTTTTAAGTGTTATATAAAATGTAAGCGGACTACCTTATATTGCGTCGTCAGTGTTGTGCCATGAAAAGATAACATAGTTTAAGAATGTGAGGTGTGTACTTTTTGAAGATACTAAGAGGTGACGCAATATGTACCATGAATGATGTCCAAGTCAGTGTGCATGTCAGTACTGGGCAAATGTCTTAGGCCATCATTACATTAGACATACCATTGTTGTGGTATAGTGACCATGTATAGTTATATTACAGTGTCTTGATAAGAATACAAACAAAAAATTATAGAAGTGTGTATGCAGTATTAAGAACATCAAAAAACATTTCTTCTAAAGACTACAGAGGCAAGTATTTTTAGTGACTTTCCCTTCGACTTCACTTAAGTGAAGACTACAGTCTGCAGACGCCTGATCATGAATGGTCTGTTTGAAAGGGTAGCAGTCAGAAGCAACTTTTTCAGCAAGGGGTTAGAGTAAAAAGGCTAAGATGTACTAAAGCTCACAAAGATTGGAACGGAGTGTTATAGAGAAACAGATCTTTTAGGCAAAACCGTCAATGATATGTTATATATGGTTCTAATACCGGTGCTAATACAACAAATATAATGGTGGCCTAAGACTTTTGCACAGTACTGTACAAAGAAAAGCTCTCTGAATGCTGGAGCCTTAGGACTAACCTTTTCTTTCCTAAAGAAAAGCACTCATGAGATTTGTCTTAGCCTAAACAGCTGACTCACCGACTGTATTGTTTGGAAACATATTTCAATTGTGGTTCCGTAAAGGACTGGTGTGAGTAGACACTGAACACGGGCCATGTCAGGAGCACACTGTGTGATTATATGAATGGCATCAGGACAAGCAATGAGAATGGAACAGGCCAAGAGTGCCCTTTTTGCCTTTGAGCCCCTGTCCAAGAAATCGTCTTTGCATGGGCCTGTTTCATTTTCTGAAATGCTTATTGTCAATGCAGCTTGTGTAAGGAACACCTGTGGCACTTTAACAAGCCTAAGATCCTATTATGCAAGTCTGGGAAGATACTGTGCCTTTTTAGTTGACAGGTAAGGTGGCAAAACAGCCCTAAAGGCTTTTTCCACTGTAAAAGCCATTATTATCTTATGTATAGAAAACTGTAGAGGTAAAAGCTTTCTAATGACTGTACTCATATATCTGTGATGAGCTATGATGCGTGGAATGCACTGTATAGTAGATGGGCTTGTCACAAAAACAAAACAAAAAGGTAAAAATAAAACAAAAAGGTATGACTGGAATCTTTCTGGGATGCCATGCGTGCTCTTATTCGAACGTACCGCTCTGGTGTCTGCAAGATTGATTATCTAAGCTCGCATCAAAAAGATGTTAATCGGCAGCAAAACATCTTACACGTCAAAAATCTTTATCAGCCACCTCGCACGCACAGCCTCCTGCTCGCTGTGTTTGTTAAGACAGACAGAGATTAAACTGACGGGCTAAGCAGTGTGTGCTCCAGGTGAAATGCTCAGGTAAATGAAACTACCCTGAGACGGCTGAAGGTAATTATCTGCGACAGTTTACATTATTCAGATTCCACAGACGGCATGACACGGAGTGTTCTTGAACATGAGGTGATAAGATGTTTTTCTTTTGACAGCTTTGAAAATCGCCTATCTTAATGATTCTAAACCTGTTTGAGCGTTTGCGTGTGTGCGCTTCAGTCACTGCTAGTAGCCATAAATGCAGAACATTTGTGTCAAAAAACACGAAAAGAAACATGCTACTCATTTAAGGATGTAGCCTGAGAGGGAGTCAAATTACACATTAAGTGGCGCTTCAAAAAACCGTAAAAGGTTCTCAGCCCATTCAAAGGAAGAAAACAGGGTAATTGCTTTCAAACTAACTTATTTCCTGTAACCAATTAGGCTGTGAAAGTGTCTCACTTATGTCATGTTCATTAATGAACTACTGGTTTTCAAAAAATATATCCGTATTCGAGGCACCACTGACTGAAAACCAAGGTGTTGAACAAGTACATCTAGACTATGAAATCTACATAGTCCTATTTACGTCTCACTCCATCCATTCAAAGAATCATCCATCTATTATCTTCTACTTAATCCACATGGGGTCGTGGGCCAGTGGGTGCCCACCCGATAATTCTGGGTGCAGGGCCAGGGACAACCCTAGACAGGGTGCCAATCCATCGTAGCGTATACACACACACACACACACACACACACACACACTCGGGGCCACTTTAGAGACACCAATGAACCTAGTATTGAAGTACCCAGAGTAATCCCGGGCAAAAGGAGGAACACCCTGGGACTTAACCTGGGAACTTCTTGCTGTGGTAGTCCATCTGTTTCTCTACATACTTTTAGTCCCATGTACTCACTTTCGAATGGTCAGGACCACCAGAGATCAGGTACTATTTTTGTGGTAGATCATTCTCAGCACTGCAATGACACTGATGTGGTGATGGTGTTTTAAGTTTTACTAGTATTGAATACAGTAATTGAATACAGCAGTGCAACAGTGCTGCTGTAGCTTTTAGGATCATCATATTGCTCCACCTTACATATGTAAAAAGAGATAGCAGGTCAGCAGTTGCTGCACAGTTTGTGTTGGTCATCCTCAACTCCTTCATCTGTGCTCACAGGATGCTGCCCAGATGATGCTGGTGGCTGGAATTTATTGTTTGGTGAACAATTGTCAGTCAAGCAGCAATGCTGAGGTGCTTAAAATCCGGCAGCACTGCTGTGTCAGATCCACTCACACCAGCGCCACCATGTCAGTGTCACTGCAGTGCCGAAATTGATCAGAGTAAATGGAAATAGATGGACTACATTCTGTCATTGTAGAACTACAATATGCTTCTGTGTGGTAACTGGAACTGATAAAATGACACATTTAGGTGTACCTGCTTTAATACATGTAACTGATATTAGCATGATGAAATTGGAAAACGTATTCACTGGCGCAATGAACAGTAAGCTTAGGCTTGTATAAGGCAACTTGGCCAACGAATTTCAACCTGTGATGCTTTCAGCCAAATGTTCATGTACTGTCCTTGCTTCTAGAGGCAGTTCTAAACTAAAATAGTGAGCATTACAGTGGAAGGCAGATGGTTTATTTGTTTGTTTGGCCTAAATGCTACTACTGCAAGTACTAAGGCTGAGTTGTGTTTGCTCCTAAGTGTTTCCACTTCACAATAGTGGTACACACAGTTCACTGGAATAGATTTACCAGGGGAGAAAATTACCATAGATACATTATATAGACAAAAGTTTGAGGACAAATAATTATATCCAACACACGGGTATTAGTATATAATTTGCCCATTATCTTGACCTGCATGAACACTTGAAATTGCACAAAAAGCCCTGGATCACTTTTGCCATTGCTGTACATTTTCAAGGCGTTGGAGTTGAGATCTGTAAAATCCAGCCAAGTTCTTCATCAATTTTGACAAACAAACTCTCTATGGCCTTTGTCTAAGGACAGCAAGTTGATGAACTGACTTGTTGGAAACTGAAACCTATAAATGTGTCATACTGAGAGTCACTCAGTATCAGTTCAACCCATTTTACTTACACTCTTTGTCTATGGAAATTCAGAACTATATGCTTTATATTATGAATGTGCTACAAGTAGATGTTGCTGAAATACTGTAGAAGGTTCACCAAGTAAAAGGGGTGGCCAGAAACTTTTGACTATATATGCAATTGAAAATGTATGAGGGTGTCCTACAAAGTCCCATGCTACTGCCAGTATTTGACTTTATTTGGGTGCCTGGAACAGTATGTGTCCACATACTTTTGGCTAAACAGAGTAATACAGTCTGTCGTCATAATGAAGGCTGGAAATGTTCGAACCACTGCCACTGAAAAATAAATCCACTAGTTGAACATGTTGTACATGTTTTTCCTGCAAAATTATGAATTTAGTCTTAATAAGACTTCATCCAGAGTTAAAAAAAAACGCAGGACCTAACCCCGCCCGATTTTAAGCGGTTCCCACGCACTGAAATTTGACAGATTATGTTACGTTACAAATGGCAGCTGTTTATCCAAGTGCAAGTTCATCAACCAACGTCTGATTAAACATGGGACCTCACCCAGCGGGGTGTTTGATTCAGGCATTTTATTGCACTGTGTGCTTCATTAATGCTTCACAAAGCCAAAGCCTTTGTGGTAAAGATCTAAGAAGACACTGACAAAAGTCCGGTCCAGCCTCTGCAATCACACTGTGTTTGCTCGGAGACTGAACACTGTTTACTCCGCATCATGAAAGACTGTTTTCTTACGGCCATATAGCAGGCATCTATAGTTCAACTGAATCTATAGTACATTCCTCAGCCTTTTAACTGTTGTGTTTTTTGGGATGGGCACACAATACAAACAATGCCTGTAAGAACATAGCTTTTTCATGCAAAGCTTACTTTATCTTTTGACTTGCTAATCAAGAATTAGTGGTACAGAACATCTAAGGAAGGTGTTTGTTTGTTTGCTCTGTTATTGGAGATTTGCTTAGAGAAATGTTTAAATTATATATACACACACACACACACACACACACACACTACATAAAGCTTAAAGTATGTAATTGTCAAAAACAACCATTCTAATTAGTGCATTTTAGTATATATGCTACACCCATCGCTGACAAGTGCATGAAACAAAGCAAAGAGTAACCCAATTGCTATAGGCAAGCGTAAAGTAAAACGTTAGCTTTCCATTAAGTCACTGCAAAATTCCATGCACTGTTAGCACTACCTTGGTCAACTGTATCGTGCACAGCATTAGCATCGCTTACTGACCACTTAATGATAAAAGACGATCATAGGAACGTTTAACTCTGGACATTTCCGCTTTAAGCAGGTGGTCAAATGAAAAAAGGTCGAACTTGTTTTATTCCTGCCATAAACGTCATACTTTGATGTCTTGCTTAGATATTTTATTTCATTTACTTTCATGACTATTGATTTACTACATGTATTATTATAAACTACACTACAATCTGTGTAGCGTGTGAACCTTTTACGTGTCACAATGTTCTCTGCCATGAAGAGACATCCATCCATCCATTATCTTCTGCTTAATTCACACAGGGTTGCGGGCCAGTCAGTGCCCACCTGGCAACTCTGGGCGCAAGGGCAGGAAGAACCCTAAACGGGGTGCCAATCCATCATGGGGTACACACATTCATGCACACAATCACACACTGAGGGCCAGATAGAGATACCAATTAATCCAACTTTGGACTGTAGGAGGAAACTGGAGTACCTGGAGTAAACCCAAGCAGACACGGGGCGGCCATGCAGACTCAGGAACCAGGCCGCTCCAGCCTGGGATTGAACCCAGGATCTTCTTGCTGTGAGGCAGCAGTGCTACCCACCAAGCCACTGTGCTGCCAATGAAGAGACATGAAATGGAGAATTCTCTACTCTCTACACTACAAGCACCACTTGAGCGCCAGACATTTGTGATTTCCTACTTGTAGCATCATGCTGGATTTACCTGCATAAGTGCTTAAAAGGTAATACTGCTTTGCCTGTACTGGAAATAGTATTTATTCAAGCAGGCTCATTCCATCTAGGCTGTGTGCAACCAGTGAGATGGAACCAGGTTTTGGTTATATTCACACAATATATATATATATATATATATATATATATATATATATATATATATATATATATACACACACACATACACACACACACACACAGGGGTTTTACAATAAAACTGAAACACCTGGTTTTAGACAAAGGTTTGGCTATAGCAGCCCGGCCGTGTATATTGACCCTCTGGATCCCAAAGGACAGTTCTGGTGGAAACAGGAGAGTTGAGGTGCACATTTAATTCTGCCATGATTTGGGCAGCCGTGGTTTTAT
>JAVSBV010000127.1:7876910-7894607 GCA_033117975.1 Parotocinclus spilosoma | reverse complement strand
TCCACAGGGTCAATATACACGGCCGGGCTGCTATAGCCAAACCTTTGTCTAAAACCAGGTGTTTCACTTTCATTGTCCAACCCCTGTGTATATGTAGATATATACGTCGCTCAGATGACCACTTATGCCGAAAGCGACGTTAAAGAAGCCAAATAAAACAAACAAACAAACTTAGGACATCATTTGATTTGTTGTTCAGCAATAGTATAATATATATATAATATAGTATAATAACTATACGTAGCACATTGACAAACTTGGACCCAAACATTTTAGACTTTGATTCACTTCATAATCCCTGTTAATTAACCCTGATTCCATTTTGAAAAAGTGGTTTACTGGCTGCTACCCTTTCAAAAAGACCTTTTCAGATCAAGCTTTTTGAACTGTAGAAGGTTAGCTGGGCATTCAAATCATGCTGCTGCTATTATCATTATTATCATTATTATTATTATTATTGTTATTTTTATTATGCAATAGTAATGTTGCTTCATACCTTTGCATACCCACTTAATCCAAATTAGTATCACAACAGCTGGAGCATAACATAACACTAAGCTTTTTTAAGTTTTAATAATCAACACACACATAGATGTACTGCTAATATTGTAGCACACTGCTCACAAAAATTAGGGGGTATTTCATTAGTGCATATTTTATTATTATTTATTATGATTATTAACAGCTTAGGATTCGGGAATTCCCGTTTTCATTTTCCCAAAAGTGAATCTCAAACATCTTAAAAACCAAGTTTCACCAAATTGGTTTGGTCTAAATCCATATATAGCCAGGTGTTTAAATGGATTAAATGAATCGTAGGCAAGCAAATGATGTCTGACATGTTTTGGGACCGAAACCTCTTGTTAGAATAAACAAAGTCCTTGCCCTGATGCACTGGGTCATACACTAACCAAACCTGTTAAATCATTTAACGATTTCATTTATGGATACACAAATATTTTGCATGCCTTTTAAGACACGTAATTTGAGCAGAACAGGCAAAACAAATTATTTTTGGTTTTTTCACCCTCGCGCCCTTTATGCACATTTGGACCTTTTCTATAGTCATTAGTCATCAATTATTTACATAAGCATATTAGTATTGACAGGTAGGTTACATAAACCTTTGCAAACAACACCATTTAAAATGCAAAAGGAAACCTAAGACATGTCTGGGAAGCGGACGCCACCTGCTTGTGACTTATGCACAGGTGTGCAGGTCGCAGGTAAAGCTGCTGCGTGTGCGCGCAGGCTCGCCAATACACAGGTGAGCACTCGGACTGCAGATCTGGTCATAGCTAAAGACTGTTTAGACGTTTGTCTAGACATTTGGGTTGTACGAGGGCACGTTTTTGGTTTCCAATGTCTTAAACTTGTTTATAAACTTCTTTTTAGACTTATTTGTAGCGTCTCGTGGGTCAGGTTGAAGAACGCGCGACGCTCCGCCTCCGTAGGCAGGTCTCGAGGTGTCGGGGCTCTATATTAGACAGCTTGCTTTCAGATAGACTAATATGTGCCTTCGCATTTACGCAGGTAGTTTGGGCTGCTTCTACTGATACGGGCAGAACTTGGATCGGACGTTATAAGAGTCCTGAGCTGCTGATGAACTCAGCAGTGCTGACTTGACAGGGATTTTAAAACGAGGACTTCACGTGCTGATCATGAAGCTCGAGGTGTTCTGCGGCGCGCATCATCACGCCAAACAGGCAGAAGCGTGCAGTGATGCCGAGACCAGCGTCCCGTCGCCGCTTTCTGGAGAAGATGAGCTGGGCTCAGACGGAGACTGCGTGGCTCACAGCCCGCTCGCACCTGCCGCTTCCTCCGTCGCGGTCTCAGCCTCCGGACCACGCTCTGAGAATAAGGACAAGGGCAAGCCGTACACACGCAGACCCAAGCCTCCGTATTCGTACATCGCACTGATTGCCATGGCCATCCGCGACTCCAGCTCGGGGCGGCTGACGCTGGCCGAGATCAACGACTACCTCATGCGCAAATTCCCGTTCTTCCGTGGAGCGTACACGGGTTGGCGCAACTCAGTGCGCCACAACCTGTCTCTCAATGACTGCTTCCTAAAGGTACTGCGCGACCCGTCGCGCCCCTGGGGCAAGGACAATTATTGGATGCTGAACCCGCACAGCGAGTACACGTTCGCGGATGGCGTTTTCCGCAGACGTCGGAAGCGCATCGCCAAAAAGCCGGGACGTGAGCAGGACGAGAGCGCCACTCGAACACCCGCGGACCATACACAAGCCGGTTCCAAGTTCACGAGCTCGTTTGCCATTGACAGCATCCTGAGCCGTCCCTTCCGGAGAAACGAGCAGCAGACTTGCGCGCCAGACGACGGTCCGACCACTGGCTGGCCTTACGTCACCCGCGGAGCACCGGTTCACTCTCTAGCCGGTGCGCAGACGCTCCGCGCTTACGGCATGATGGGCGTCGCGTTTGACGACTTGGCCTCTAGCATCAGACATCAAAGGGACTTTCTGAGCAGCTCCCTAAGCGCAGAGTGCCTTCCGGTCCCCAGGACCATACATGCGTCCAATTTCGCGCCCAAAACCAGCGGTCTGCACTCGTTTCAAATAGACTATCTGTTGTCTTAACGTGCGTTTGGACAGCGTCTTTTTGGCACTTTAGAAGTACTGAACTTGTTGATGGACAGAATACATTTCATCACGAAGTGGCCAACAGGTGCCTTGGTACTGTTTTCGGCGTCGTTTAAGGAATATGCACATACAGAGGGAGGGAGGGAAGGCGGATGGGGTGACCTGGTCGCCTCACCCCTCTAATAGAGTAAAATGACATGCGATGTATTTATGATATTTTTAACTGTATGTTTTGCTCGATTGAAATGTTGCTGATTTTGCTCTTGTTCAAAAGTTTAACACGCTTGGTCTGTGCAATGCTTATTTGAAAAATGAAAGGTACGATGACAAGCTCAGCTCTGCATGTAAACTGGACAGCACTGTTCATGTCTACTGAAAGAATGCATGCATTTTTTATACTGAATAATAAAATATATTTCCTTAACAAAGACCAGTGGCCATTGTTTTTGCTTTTTGTTTACTTTTCGATGTTCCCCTAACAAATGATCAGTTATCAATTATTGTCGCCCAACAACCTCGGCTCAAGCCCCAGTAACCCAAAAGCATTATAGCTTAAAAAGCTTTAAAAAAGTTTTTCCAGTTCATATAAAATCGTGATTTCTGACGAACTGTCAAGGTGATGCCATTTCACAATTTGCAGATGACGAAGCAGTGGAAAACACTTTTCTAACCATATTTGAAAAGGTAACTGTCACAGATGTACATATTTGTTTATGCAACTCTTATGGAACCAGACGAGACATACGCAGACTATAGGACTATGGTATTTCCTAAAGTCAATAAAATGGAAAACGAATAAGCAAGGTTTCCATTCAGCTAACAAAGCGACGGCCCGCGGTTCGAGCTGCTGTCCGCGGTGCTGAAAACCAATCAGAGTTACAGTAATTAATTAAACGATTCTTTATCAGATGAAAACCAAATTGTTTGCAGGTAGTAGCAGATTTGGTGTTTATTTTAATAACAAAGATAACAGCTAAACATCTAAGAACTCTCTAATGCACTAAACCATAGATCAACTTATAAACTTATACCCTGCAACAAGCTACTTAATTCTGCCTGCCTACCTCAGACTTCGGTCAGTGGTTAACTTTATCCATAAAAGGACCGGGTCACGTGACTACCAAAGCAACGAGGTCCTGATTGAAAAAGCACACGATGCCGTATGTACACACAGAAAACCCCTGGCGCATTGAGAGGCTTGAAACGGAGGCCTCACATCACCTTCGCTTTTGTGAAAGGATCTGATGCAGCTTAGTCTTCTCAGATCCAGTAAAGAACAACAGCATTAAACTCTGCAAAAAAGTCTATCTGCTCTGTTAATCAGAAGTGCTATGGTCTGGACAGATATTAAAACTACATATCATGCATATTCACTCTTACTCCAGCTTTCAGCTTGGTTTTATTTGAGTAACCAAGTAACTGATTATTAATTGCAATTCGTATTTGGAAGTCCGACTTTACTGTAGCTTTATAAAATACAATAAACAATCAACTATACATTTTATAAAGGTTTCCTTTCTTTAATTGATAAGAACGAAAACAATAATTGTCATATTGTTAAGCAATTATTATCTTTATTACTGCTGCTTCTGTTGCAATTATTAATAATAACCACAACAGCCAATAGTAAAAACGTATTATTATTATTATTATTATTATTATTATTATTGTTAATAATAATAATAATAATATTGTTGTTGTTCTTCTTATTATTATTATTATTGTTAATAATAATAATAATAATAATAATAATAATAATAACAACAACAATATAATTATAATAAAATAATAAAGGGAATAGGATAAATATTGTTGCTTATGTTTAAAAATAACATTAAAATAGCTAATAAAACGCTGATTAGTAGCTATTCTTGTAGCTATGCCTGTTTATATCATTAAATATTATTAACAATAGGAATTATTTCTTTTTTTAACAAATGTTTAATAGTAGTAATATGTCTAATAATAAATGTGTCAGTAAATACTGTTTCAAAGTTTGATTAATTTGTATATTTAGTTGAATAATAATAATAATAATAATTATTATTATTATTATTATTATTATTATTATTTACTACTACTACTGCTATACTGCCCACAAAAATTGGAGAATTAAATATCCCATAATTAACTATCCTCTACTTATTTTTTTTGTGAGCAGTGTAGAATTGTAATATACATGCTCTCACTTTATTAGGAACACTATACAAAAAACTGGATAGGAATTCTGTTGTAGCCCAGCAGCCTAAAGGTTTTTAATTTTATACATTCCGATATGCCTTTTAGTTCACACCACACATCCACAAATCTGAGTTACGGTAGCCTTTCTGTCAGCTTTAACCACCCTGGCCATTCTCAATTGTCCTGTTTCATCATCAAGACACGTCCCATCAGAACCACCACTCATTATATATTTTTTCTTTAATGCTCTACAGACTGCAGATTCATCTGTCTAATACATCTACATACATTCACACAATATCTATTTTCCTGAACCATAGCCAACCTTCTTAAACCAGTTCAGTATCCTAACCTGAAATAATTTCAACTGCATTACATTAATTTATTACCACCACCACCACCACCAACAACAACAACTTCCCAATCTATAATTGCTAAATGACCTCTGTCACTGACACGCACATGCTATTTGGATTCTGTTTCTGAACGCAGCACCCTGCCCACTTTAAATGTCTACCAAAATAAAAGTCTTTTTTGCCAGCTGTATGAAGTGTTTGGGCAGCTTTTAAAACTTCTACCCATGACTAGACCTAAAATACAGTCACATTTATTCAATTTAAAGGAACACGGCGGAGACACGTACACGTGCCACTACCAGCATGATATCAACAAATTATGACGATTCCACAATGCAGGGTGTTCCTGATTAAGTTTAATTCGACTAAAAAGAATAGTCCAGACTGGAATCCCAGATTCATTATACTTAAAACTCTGTAACGTGTTATAGCAGTAACACCAAGGGAAAACAAACGTCGACGTCACCCTTACTGATACAGGTAACGGTACTACTGTAACTGAGAGCCAATGCTGCAGCCTACAGGTTGCACTGCAGAGCGTCGGTAAGCAGGCAGGGAGGGAGCACAGGGCAGTGCATTCAATCTCTGTTTAAAACAGCATTTTTCCTACACGGACTACATTACGTACACTGAATTTATTGAGTTTAAATCAAATAACCAAGCAGCACAACTAGAACTGGCGCATTAATTAATTACTTATACAGGATATTCCTTTAAAACCTAAATAGGGGCAAACTACAGTATAAATTCAGGATAATACAGTATAACCTGTACAACACAGTATACAGAGTTAAATGCAGTGTACATTGCTTGGAAAAATAACGGGTCCGTAATTGCAAATTCAATGCTGTCAATCAATGGTATCGGCTTCAAATAGCTGACAAGTAGTAAAAAGTTTTCCCCAGTTTGAGTTTAATGCGAGACCAAACACTGTGCAAATGGTTCACAATCTGGACTTCGACCAGGCCGATTGCCGACTATGTTTCTAAGAGAAACAAATAACATATTTTGGACGATTTGGAGAACCTGTGTGTTATTTGAGATTTATAGCAAACGTTTAAATCTTTTTACAAGTGTATCTTGAATAAATCTCATCTTACAGCATGATTATCTACAGCATTATTATATATACAAATTAAGAATCAGCCAAATAGTGGCTGAAACGTGTTCATGTTCTACTTTTTACATGGAACAGCGGGATCTTTCAACCAATCGAGGCCACTGAGCTTAGTTTAAATAATAAAATACTCTAGCCTAAGCTAATTCAGTTACTTATTTGTTTATATCCCAAACTAAACACTTTCATCTGAATTTGGTGTATTTTCCCCCTCTAAGTGAGGACACAGACGGATTTTGGAATCCAGTATTTATATTTTCTGTCTATACAAATATCCGCTTAAAAAAAAACCTTGTGAGGCTCATATATAGAACTCTTCAGAAAGAAACGATATCCATTTATAACGGGTCACCCAAAATAGAAATTAATCCCGTTTCTAATATCATAACAATGTGGTCCTACATCGTGCGCCTTTTTTCATGGACCAAAGCTTCCTTCAAGGCGGCCAAGCATCCTGAACGCAGCGGGGTTATTAGTTTTGATGTTGCCGCATTTTCGGTGGATATTATTATTCTTTAGCTTTATTGTTTTGCTGAGAGTTTGATTTTATCTGCACATCCTTTTTTCGCCTTGCTTTGATAAAAGCAAACAGCTTTTGAAATGAGATCTGCGGGTGGTAGTTTACGTATTTCCAGCAACCACTCACCATGATACACTCATGCGAGTAAACATTTTCCCTTGGAAATGACGTAGACGGGCTCGAGTACAGTTCTGTCATGTTTTAATCACGCGTTTTGACTTTGGCCATTGACATGGTTATCCTTTTATAAATATTTGCCGTTCATTGCTGCTGGATTCGTTGAGATAAACCTTTAAACGTTTTTTTAAACCTAAATTTATTTAACAGTTTTAAGACAGGACATCACCTTGTGATAGTTTATATACGCACACGTTACTTCGGGTTGTTTGACTATGTATACTAAATGATTTATTATTATGGGCTTCTTTCTATTATTATTATGCTTTTACTAAGTAGGCCCATGTAAAAGTGGCTAATTTGGTTGAGTCTGGTGCGAGTCTATTCCCCTCAGCTAATTAAGCTCACGTCCTCCAATTAATTAGCTTTACTCTCCGGGGATCCGCGACTCCCGGCTGGTAAAATGAAACCGCACTGTGTGTGGTATCCAGACAAAGTCAGAGCGGCCTGATGGAAAAAGCCTGCTTCCACTCAAATGTCCAAGCCATTTATACAGAACAGCCCTTTACAAGCACGCGCACACACACGTAGACACAACCCCCATCCATCCATCCACCCGTGCTTATTCAGAAACGGATGCTCGAGCAAAGCCGCGTTATCTCCATTCAATTATTACCAGATTATTGTAAAAAATGGACAAATTGCAACACAATTCTATTGAATAACGCATTAATTTATAGAGAAATTTTTTACTCTTGCTGCAATATTATCAAATAAATTAGAAGGCAATATCAAGTTTAAATGCTATCTGAAAAGTATTTTAAAAGCAGATTAAAGATTTGACAAATTATAACATGCTTTATTTTGGGAAAAATAACACAAAATAAGTTTTTAAATAAAGAACAGGTATTCTCGCAATAACCGTAGTCACCAAGATAGATTATTTGCAAGGTAAAATATTTAAATTTATTATTATTATTATTATTATTATTATTATTATTATTATTATTATTATTCCCATTAAAAAAACATGGTAAATCCTCATCTGCAACGTTTTTATTTGTTTTATGTAACCCCGATCCAGCTTCAACTGCAATTCACGACAGGAGCAATATCCATACAAGTCGGACACAATTATACTGCGGCAATTTAGACCAACCAATTAACCTACGGCGTGTCTGAGGAATGTTGTACCAAACCACAGTACCAGGAGTAAACCCACAGGGAGAACATGCAAACTCCCCACAGACCGTGTTCAAGAACAGGAACGAACCGGGAGCCAATCGAGCTTAAATACTTCGATAAATGTGCTACATCGTGCTCTTGTACACTACTGTGTTCTCACAAATGTCAACAATATAACTGCATGTTCTGTAATTTTAATATTAGGGCTATATTATGGGTTGCAATCGCCGTGACAAATTGACGTTACATTTGCGTTATTCAACAAACCAGCAGTATAGAGCTGCCTTACATCCCTATTATGACATCAATCACATATCGTTCACTGAGGTTGGTCTGGGTGCTCAAAATATAAAACCAATCCGTTTAAAAATCGTAAATAATCTAAAGAACAAAAAAATAATAATAATATGCGCTTTATTTTAATCTTTTCACGCCCAAGAGGTAGTCTAGAAAAAAGGCAGATTGATTGGTGCAATGTGGCGCTGTCGACCAAAAGCTTCCCAGCAGCCCGTGATGAAGAGAGGGATCGCGTGTATCGAGCTCTGACTCTGAACACAGTCTCCTGCTTTTGGACTGATAACTGGCCGTGGGCCAGTGGGGTGGGTCTCCGTAGCGGAGGGCAATTTCTTGGAGGGACTTAAGGAAGGGGAGAGAGGGAGTGAAAGAGAGGGGGGGTTTACAAATAGATAGGTGGTCTAGTTTTGTTTGGCTGTGCGGCTTACAGAGGGGTTTCCTTCTCTTTAAGGATTCAGTGTCTGCGATGGCCACCGGGAGACCGAACAAGCGTCGCTGCCTCGGCGACACGTAGTCTTTAACAGGTCGCTTTGGGGTAAAGGAAAAACAACGAAACTTGTTAATCTATCTGGAAATAATTTAAGCGAAGTATAGGTTTCAAATCGTTTCCCCTTTTGGACTGTTTGCCAATTCCATTTTTGGTGTTTTGTTTTCACGCGAGCGCAGGGATGACCACCGAAACAGCACAGCAGCAGCTGGACCCACCGCCTCTGCGCTCGAGTCCGGTGTCCGCAGCATCGGTGCACTCGGCTCTTCAGAGCTCCCGCGCATCACTGGAAAGCGCAGCAACAACGAGCACCACTAAAGGTAAAAAATCCAGCTCGGGCATGAGACGACCTGAGAAGCCACCCTACTCGTACATCGCCCTCATCGTGATGGCTATCCAGAGCTCGCCGTCCAAGCGGCTGACGCTAAGCGAGATCTACCAGTTTCTGCAAGCCCGCTTCCCGTTTTTTCGAGGCTCGTATCAAGGCTGGAAGAACTCAGTCAGGCATAATCTGTCTCTAAACGAGTGTTTCATCAAGCTACCCAAAGGCCTCGGACGGCCCGGAAAGGGTCACTATTGGACCATCGACCCGGGCAGCGAGTTCATGTTTGAAGAAGGCTCGTTTCGGCGCAGACCGCGCGGTTTTCGAAGGAAGTGCCAGGCTCTCAAGCCCATGTACCGTATGATGAACGGCCTCGGCTTCGGTGCGTCCGTGCTACCGCAGAATTTCGACTTCCAGCCGCCGCCCGCACCGCTTGCCTGCCACACGGGCAGCTACAATCTTGACGCCATGGCAAGTAGTGCGTACGACGGTCTGAGTGCTACCGCGCATCACGTACCGAGTCCGGGCTCAGCATATATGACACCGACGTGCCAGGTGACCTCAAGCGGCGCCGACTACGGTCACGATAACGGCACCAGCACGGGAACCAGCAGCAGCAGCCTTCACTCTCCACCGTCCATGAGCGGATCGCTGGAGTGCCCATCACCGTACGCTTCAGCATCCGCTCACTGGCCTTCCTCTGCAGTATCGCCCTACATTAAACAATCGCCTCTGGCCACGGGCAGTCCGACCTCGTCTACGTCTACCAGTTTGCACTCGAGCGTAGCACCTTACGCCCTCGAGCAGAGCTATCTGCACCACGGCACCAGGGACGCAGCCGATATATCAGGTAAGCACTAGATTAGAAACGAGGACATTATCAGTGTGCATTTTATTACCTTCTACAACTGTCCCAATAATCAGTGAATTGATCTAAAAGTCTATTTAATTTGAAATGGCATTACCTGTTAAACAATCCTTATTTTTCGATCCTCATATCTGCACTCGTGTACGTGTAAATTCAAACATGTAACATGCAAACCCATACATTTCTCAAAGACATAACAAACATTACATAAACAAGCCTAATAATTATTACATCGTATTTGTGACATTAAGCACAGTCTGCTCAAAGTCTAAAAGTTGTAGAACCTTTTGAGAGACTAGAGTCCATCATTCTTTACAGGCGAGGACACCAGGCCGGGCACAGTTGGTTTGACTCACAAATAACAACATATTAATGTTCTTTAAGATAAATGGCAAATAAGTAAAGTCAAAACGTACATAAGATGTGTTTTTTATTAATAGTGCAAGGTAACAACACGGAAATAGCATATAATTGAATACTTAAACACAAATAAAAAGCTACAGATTGCAGACTCTAAAATGCAGTCATTTTTGGAAAAAAGGGTGGGGACAATGTTTTTTTAATATAAAATGAGCTGAAGATTTGTATACAAAAATGACATTTTCTGCAATATTTACTGACATTCATAGATAATAATGAATGGCAATAATGAGCCAAATCCAGCATTTTTTTTGTTGTTCCACTCAATGGTAATGGCTGCAAATTAAATTGAATTGGAACTGAACTGAATTCAAGAGTAGTTAATAATTGTTTTTCAGTTACTTTAAGTTTAATGTGAGACTAAATGTTTGCTATAAGGTTCAAATAAGGGCTCTGAAGAGGCCAAGACATAAGCCTGCAACATATTAACTCAGGACTAGACTTTTAAGGAGGGGAAAAAACAAGATTTTAAACACTAAGATGTTTTAAGAATTTTACATCAAACATTTAAATCTCGGCATGATTTTATTTTTGTGTACAAAAAGACGAAGTGAATAAGACAAAGTGAATTTCAGTGTTTCCAGCTTTTTCCCTCCAGTTTCAGCAATGAGTAGTGTTAGGCAAATGGTGACACAGCTTTCAGGACTGCATTTCCTTGGCTAATTTTCAAACTTCTTTGTTATGACAAATAAAATCTTAGTATATTAGGCTTGACGCATTAGATGCACGTTTAGCTAATAAACAGCCTTGCATTTGGTTTCTAAATGTATTGACTGTGTGGGAAACTGGACATTTGAGGAAGGCTGCATGCTGTAATGAAACTGAAATAACCCAGACTTTTCTGATCTACAGTGCCACTTTGTGTGCTCTTTGGGATTTCTGAGCAGCGACCTTCCCTAACATCCTCTGTTAACCCTGACCTTCAGGGTTAAAAAAACACTGCTGCTTTTTGCTAAAACGATCGAGGGCTAAAAGCCCAAAGGCAGGGCAGACTGAGGAGGATTTAACTTCCTGGGTGGGGGGCTCTCTAAGGCTTAAGGGTCAGTCAAAATTAATGTGAGGGATATTTGAACTAGTTAGATACACAGGCGCTGGCTTGTGTTCCGGAGGCCCTTCTCCTTAGCTCCTTAATACCAAATAAGAGCTGCCAATCACCTGGAATGTTGTTTTTTTCTGAGATGGAGTCCTTGTAAAGCCATATAAACCATGGGTGAAACAAAAACATGCCGTGGTGCACTGAACCATCACATATCGTCCAATCCATACCAGTGTTGAAACATATAGACAAAATATCAGATTACAGTTCATAAATAATCCACAGTGCATAGCAAGATGCATTTTCCCAACTTTTTGTTTAAGGTTGGCTTGTCTACATGAAAATATTCATACACATTTAGTAAAAGTATCAAACACACCATGTTCACACAGAGCATGAAACAGGTCAGCGTGTTGAAATAATGTCCCTATTGATGTATTCTGTGACATCAGGATTGCAAAAGATGTGAATATATCTGTAGAAATAAAATCTATTGCTTAACAAATCTCCACACAGCCAGCATGATGTAAAACCCACAAGGATTAGTCATGTTGTGTTTATATTGTGCATGAATCCAAATGTAAATTTTAGTTATAAAGCCTGTTTATTCGAAATCAAAGCCGCATATCATAAACATATTTCTGATGCTAGAAAATAAGACTACATTCAACCGGTTGATATAATTTCTCATATGCTGTTTAAAACCAGGTGATTCACCAAACTAGGCCAGAAAATAATGCTTATGTTAACACCCTGGTATTAAAATTATTTTAGTAAAATAAATGGAAATTTCTACATGATTCTCCATCAAAGTAAAACGTTATAACTGGTTTATCATGGGCAATCCCATTCTATTTCTCATTTGTCAGGTGTCCACTAAAATATTGGTGTTAAACCTAGCTTTCCTCTTACAACTGCATTGATGGCCCAATATATTCTTTTTCAAGCAGTCTTGCGAATTATTTTTACCAGTGTGTAGTGATAATTTTAAACACAATCATGGAAGCAATTTCAACCAACACTCAGAATAAATCTGTTATGCACGGCATAACAGAAGAACATTTTATAAATTCAAATGTAGTCTAAAAAAGGAAATTAAATACACTTTGGGAGTGGGGTCAAGGCATATAAAACATTATGCTGATCCATTAGATATATATAAAAAAAACACAATCCATGGCTTGAAATATAATTATTTCTTGTGATTATGATTATTTATTAAACTATTTTTACAGCATCAATATGTAAGTGCAAATTATATATCCTACTTAAAATTTAAACTGTCATTTACATGAAATGTACAAATACTTAGGACCAACAAACCACACTGTTGGCTAATAGCTTACTGATTAATATACAAAACGATTAGGATTTAATAAATACAACTGTTAAGTATTGGAATATTATTTATAAATATATAACGTTTTTATTTAAGAAAGCTAAAAAGCATAAAACAGCCTAACTTGTCAGAGTTGTAGACTAGCTACATTCTTATGCAAAACTTTTAATTTACTTGATTTTCTAAAAAGAAGCAAGCAAAACATCCACTGGAGGGGTGTGGGGTGATATGAATATTTCTGCACATTTAACGAACCATTAAGCAGTCAAGAAGTATTGAGATCTAACAAAAACACTCGTGGTTCCTCTGGAAACCCGCCAAAATGTTTCCACGCTACAATTTTGCCCCATAAAATTTTGTTCAGTAAATCCGATAAAATATGCAGATAGATTCAGTTTCAATATTTTTTTCTTTCACGATTTTGTTTATTCCAAACGAAGGTTAGGTGGAGTTATTTTCATAAAATGTACAATATATAAATAAACAAATAAGCTGACAAGTGATGCCCAAATGTTTGTAGCCAGACATTGTATGACTTTTTTTTTTTTTACCATGCTACAACATAAGAAACAAGAAAATTCCCATTAAGGTTTATATAAGAAATGTTCTGAATCAGATGCGGTTATATCAGTGGAAAAACTAGTATTTCACTCTGAAAATAAAACTGGCACAATAACTTAGATGAAGGACTCTTGGCGGTACATCTCTCACGATGAAGACAAAACAAAACCAGTGTTGGTTGTTTGTATGGGGTATTAACTTTTGGTAATATTAATGCCAGACGAAACCATAGGCATTCAGTTAATTCACTGTTAATTAGACAACGAATACCTGATGACTTAAAGAAGGTTTTAAACCTGGTTCTGATCCATATGGTGTATATACATTTGTTGAGTTGCTTATTTATAATGGAAAGGATTTCGTTGGTTAATGTCACAGTTTGAAACATTTTACCTTTATGATTGCAGTCGGGATGACTCGGTATCAAACGCACTCTTCACCAGTCTGCGACAGGAAGGACTTTGTGTTGAACTTTAATGGCATTGCCTCGTTTCACCCAAGCGCCGGAGGATCTTACTACCATCACCACCACCATCATCATCAGCTACACCACCAAGGCATCTGTCAAGACATCAAACCATGTGTGATGTAGGACAATACAGGACAAAAAGGGAGAAGGAACCTCGAGTAGCTATGATTGATGACTTTTGGACATTGTAGGCCTACCGATTCAGATTCGTAAGCCTGAAGCTGCTGAGCAAAACACAAAATCAACAAAGTTGATGGAAATTTTCATGAGCCTGGACTTGGATTTAAAGGCTCGGTATAAATGCACTAGCAGCTTGTATGTCCTCACACATTTCCAGTGTTGAATAAGCAGTAATATTGAACGAACTGCAGTATTTAATATTTACTTACAGTATTAAATAACAACCGTGGTTTTCACCAGGGTGTTCCTTAATCAGTAAACGATTTTGCTGATGTGCAATTTGCGCGAAATAATAGCTAGACAAAGTTGAACGTCCTCGAAGATCCTGTTCACAGTTTCTGTGCATTTCAGCTGTTTACTTGGTTTAAAAATTTGGTTTAACTTCACTAAGTCTATCGCTTTAAGAACACAGATCACCGTGTTCACTATATGACGGGTTATGGTTTTCAGCCAGTTTGTTTCCCTCCACATTTTTCCACGACAACAGTATATAGTAGTTGAATTCCGATTAGAGTTGTGATTTCCAAATGTAAAAGAAGAAATGCAAACAGCCATTGTAACGACTGCACTTATTTTAGTCCAGCGTGATCACCGTGTTCATGTAACGATAGATTTTCTTGCATTTATGTACAGTACAATAAAGGCAATATATATTCCGAAACCACATATTGGATAAACAGTTCTTAAACTCAATTTTTGTTACAAAATTAGCATGTGCAGTATTATCAAGAAAAAGGTTATTAACCATGAAAGATTGTTAACTATTAAAAGGATTTAACTAAACAGCTATCCAGTTATGCGGTGGAATACATCCGAATTTATTAAATCCCAAAAAAAGTGAAAAATCGGTCAAATACTTTACCATTTACCAAGGGCAAATCATTATTTCCTTATAGCATATATATACAAACCACGACAAAACGACGTATTATTTTATTATTGTTTTTGCGTTGATGCTCCCGGTATTGCTCTATTAAAAGTCAGTATATCGTAGTAGCAGTAATAATAATCATACAAATAATGATCAAATTGCTAAATAAGTCATAAATACAATTTAAACTTGGCTAACAACCAACCGATAACTATAGTGACACAATATAATAGGATAATATAATAGTATTATAATTAACCATTGGGCTTTGCTATCAGTTGTTTTTTTTACGTTTGATGATCCTAGTAATGCAGTTATTGGTCAAAATGTAGAACTGGCAGTAATAATAGTAATGTAGATGAATACAAATAACTACAATGTTTAATTTAACTGATAACCAAACAATGACTTTAAGACATAGTCTATGCACATACAAATAACAGAAAGCTGAATTTAATTGATATTGGATTTTTTTTACGACTGGATTCTCAATACAGGTATTGAGCTGTCACATGCTGAGCTATATGACAAAATCTAGTACTGGTAGTAATAAAAGTAACAACAAGGATTTTAAAAATCGACATTTATTCATCTTATAATGTTAACTGTAACTTCTAACTGTAAAAGCTTGTTAATATAATTCAGTTTCTTTTATTCTTACGTCATTATCCGTTTTCACTTAGTTCTTTATTTAATTAAGACATTTCTGCAGTTTTTTAACATTGTGGTAATGCCGTTTCCAACACTGAAATATGTTACAACAGCAAAACGCAAGTTCTCTGCTTTATCTAGACAACTTCAAGACTATATTTGAGGATCTGTCTGCCAACTGTAAATACTAGCTATCCAATGTGTAAAATACCTAAAACGAATACATATTCATTCTAAGTCACATACAAAAAAATATTAATTACTTAAGTTGGCCAGTGTTGAAGTTGCACAGCTTGGAAATAAAAGCCAGTGTTGGGGACATGGTATTCTGGCAAGAACGCGGATGAACTACAGAATAAATATGCTTTGAAGATTTTCGTTTGTCAAACTCTTGCCAAATCCTTTTACTCAGAACAAAGCAAATCCTTTATTTACAAGCACGTTTTAGGTTTCTCACTTGTGCCATGTCTGACCACAAATACTGATGACAGCAGAAATGCAAGAAACATTTAGTCCCAATCATGAGGTTATTATTTACTTCAAGCAGTCCCAGATTAAAGCAGTTCTAGTGTTAATACAAATGCATACTTTATTCTAATTATATACTGTAACAGCAGCCTAGAAATTTCTCGACAACATGTTCAAAAATGGGTGATGTCTGAATCGCAACGACAATTTAGGCTTCGTGTGTAAACTTATTTCTTAAAGCTGATATTCTGTCATCAAACTTTTTTATCTGGAGATTTCATAACTCAGTAGTAATGATGCACACCACATTTAGAGCTCAACTCTTAAACTGAGGTCCTAGTTTTCTCTTCCTTATACGAAATCACTTCATAAAAGCCTGATAATTAGCTGACGAGTTGATTCAGGTGTGTTAAATGAGGTAGAATAATAAACTGTGGAGCTGAACGACTGGAGACTGACTTCTAGAAGCCCAACTCCTCCATCTTGTGGCTGCAGGAAGGTACAGTTTTAGAGAGGAAAAGTCTACAGGTCTAGTCGCGGATGATACAGCGAAATACTGTGTAGAAACTTTAGTAAACGATTAGTTGTCATAAATATTTCCTATATAAATATTTCCTATGAACGACTTCATTATCTGTTTATTGAACACAAATAATGCCACCCAAGTCTAAAATGACTGAAGAGCCATCTTGCTTACCAGCAATGTCTAATATGTCTAAAATAAAGCACCTAATACTGACTACTGTCCAAATGATTCCCTAAATGAGAAAATACCAAACAACTCACACATATGCGTGCAAATTTAAAAACCCATTTCCTGCTAAAGCATATATGCTAAAAAAATATAGATAATAAAGATGAAATATAGAAATACACCATCATTACTCAGCTCTCCCCTTTAAACATACTACAGCTCAAGGTTTACACATTTTTGTTTTTGTTAACACCGTTACATCTTAATGAATGCATTACTAGTTTCTTTTATTCAAACATAGTTTAATTCAATAATATAATCTTAATTCAATACACTCAACTCACATTCTGCTAATTGCAGATATCTGCAAACCGTGGAAATATACTGTTCTTCATAGTTGAATTATTAAGAATTATGACTTAGAAAATAATTATGTATTATCTGTCACAGACGTATTACTGTATACAGGTTTGATCAGGTTTGTTCTGATGTTGCATGGACTGTGAATGGAAGGAAACAAAATGACTAAAGGAAACCCGACAACTTATTTATACAGTTCAAAGACAAAATGATTGCAACATGCGTAACACTGAAAACTCTATATTGTAGTAACAGTAATTATATTCATACAAATTACAATAAAATTAATAAATAAATCATAAATACAATTTAAATTTGGCTAATAACCAACCAATAACTATAGATGTACAAAAGAAAAGCAGCTGTATTGTATTATTATTAGCCATTATCTTTGTTATTATTATTATTTCTCAATACATGTACATAGTAAAATAACTACATATGTTTAATTTAACTTATAACAAAACAATGACTATAAGATATAGTCTATGCACATAAAAATGTGTCTGTGTCTGTGTGTGTGTGTATGTGTGTGTGTGTGTATATATATATATATATATATATATATATATATATACAAAAATACTTCTGTCTTTCA
>JAVSBV010000127.1:7848418-7863590 GCA_033117975.1 Parotocinclus spilosoma | reverse complement strand
AGATGTGTGTCTCTCTCTCTCTCTCTCTCTCTCTCACACACACACACACACACACACACACACACACACACACACACACACACCAGTCACAGACCAATCCATCACTGGAATAAATATGTGTGTATATGAGGAGGAACTGCTCAGGCCTCCATCCGGTACACAGAGCTACAGAATGCATGCATGTAGAGCAGACGGGATGTGGTTTAATCATCATATGGATCCGATTTGCTGCCGCACCGGTAACCTCAGACTCACCTAATATTCCACTTTATCAAGGTAATCTGCACAGCACACTGACCTTAGTGGGAACATTAATAAAAAGGAATCGAGAAAAGACGGAAATTGGTGGGGGGGGGGGCAACGAGGTGGGGAATCATGAATTAGGGTGGGGAAACACTTCCAAAATGGACCCTCTTGGCACAGAGCAGGCATATGTGAGTTTTATGAATGTATATAGAGTGTGTGCTGCATGAGCCGAGGGTTAAGTTACGGCCGAGATGGAAATCCAACAATATAAAGCTTTATGTGAAACGGAGAGTCGTGCCAACACAAGTGTACTGGATACATTATAGTCCCTCAATGATTGCTCACTTACTGACAGGGTAGAACTTATCTTTCTTTATTTCTCTCGGCCATTCTAGGCACTTAAATAAATAAATTATCCCATTCTTTTATTATTAGTTTTTTATTTGTTCAATCTTTCTTTTGATGTGTGTAAACACACACAAGGCAGGTGTAGGAAGCAATTGCAGTTGTATTTATTAAAACAGACAAACAGAGCAAAATTAGCAGGCAAATCCGTAAACAGCAAACGGGCAGGGTTCAGGCAATGTGAGTCCAGAGGGAATAAAACAGAAGTAAACAAAAACGCAATTGGTAACCCATATATCCAACAAGAAAATGCTCAGTACGTCTCACTATGAACTTTGGAAATACTGCCTGTCTAGCCAGTGGATATTCTGATTCAATCAGTACTCCAGAGACAGCATTCGTGTGCACTCGGGTACTACCAAGTTCGGTGGAGTGAGTGCATTCTGAGCCGGTTTGCTGGGGATGTGACAAACACTTACATTTGAACATTGCCATTTTCTTTTCTGCCTTTCTTGTTTTTCTGTCATATTTCCAAGTTTTGTAAACAACTTCAAATTTTCATCAATTCTTTATTTCTCACTTTATCGTTTATTCTTTTGATTAACTTTGCCGTTCCTTTCTTTCTTTATTTAACATTTCATTGTTCTTCAGGTGTTCTTTATTTTTTCTTTGTTTGCCTTCTGTATACCCTTCTACATTTCCTCTATTTTTCATAAACATTCACCTATTGTCCAATATTTATTTGTTTTTGTTTTCTCTTTTTCTTTTCTTTTTTAAAAATAATAATGTTGTATTTCTTTACATTGTTGCACCCTTTTCTTTCTTGTTCCATTCATACTCTTTTCATCTCCCCTCTAAGTCTTTTTTCCTAGTTTGTTTTGAAAAATATCTTTAATCATATCTATTCATATTAATTGCTATTTATTTACCTTGTCGTTCTTTTGAAATTCGTTATTTCTCTACACTAAAGAACTTGCAATGAATTTAATTTTCATCCTTTATTTATGTATTCTTTCTTTCTTTATTTTGTTTCAGTTGCTATTTTCTCTAAATTGTTGGGAGTGTGAAAGAGACAGAGTTAACCTGCTGATGATAAAATCACAAATAATGACATCACCATGAATTGAAAAAAAAACAAACAATGTTTCCAAATTAAATAAGGAGTTTGCTGGATGAATAACAAATATATAAATTGATGTGTGTCCTTAACCTTTGTTTTAAGTTTGTCAAGAAAGGTACAGTATATCTATTACAACGTAACTTTTAACACATCTGGAAACACAAACACACGCACGGATCAGGATTGAAGCATGTGTCATTGACATGATGAATCTGTTGTTGCCAGAGGTGACAGAGAGGTGCGGGTGAGTCATATATCATCTAGTTCTCGAGAAGCTTCCTGGTCATGTGCAGTTAAAGATCCACAATGACATGAAGATAAATTACAAGTTTAATTAACTATACATTACAGTCAGTCTGACAAGCTGGCCAAGTGGACATATGACATATTGTACGTCTCCTGAACGACCTTGTCTTAATAGATAAATGTACAGCCACCTGTCTGACTGACAAGGTTTCTTCAATAGAACAATTATGAATTAAATCTGTGCAATATTCTAATCTTATTTAAACTTTTTTTTAAAGTTAGGTGTAGTATTAATGTGGTTGTATAGGCTTATTGTTGATTTATAGCTGTGGTTAAGGTACTGGACAATA
Source organism: Parotocinclus spilosoma (assembly GCA_033117975.1). Taxonomy (NCBI): domain Eukaryota; kingdom Metazoa; phylum Chordata; class Actinopteri; order Siluriformes; family Loricariidae; genus Parotocinclus; species Parotocinclus spilosoma. The sequence goes on along the minus strand of JAVSBV010000127.1, from coordinate 7,861,283 downwards.
GAGCAAAAGGTACATAGTTCAGGCCCCTAAACTGCCACTGTCGGGCCCTTGAGCAAGGATAATTACCCTACAATTGGATTGAATTGTTGGATGTTTAAGCTGTAAGTTGCACTTGATATGAGTGTATGACAGAGGACTTAAATTTAAGTGTAAATTGTGTGGATGTAAACATGTAGTTTATGTTTTAACTAGGTCAAAGTGAGACACTGTACTTATAATCAGTTCTGAAATATTGTCACTCTTTAAATAAATCTTAAAAGACCTTAGGAAATCAAAACAAAAAAGTATATCATTTTAAAGAAAAACTCTCCTAAAAGTGTTACGCCTAAAGATGTGTACAAACAAAATATAACTAAATTGTGTAATTTTCTACTATTGCACATTTACCAGAGTGTTTAGAAACTCTCCTGACTTTGCATAAATACAACATTTCAGTCAAAACTCGATTCAGTGCAGTGATTCAGACTAACAATGTCCTTTGCTCTGTAAAGATCTCTGCTCTACAGTACTATATTCTTAGTGCAAATAAGTCTCTGTGGGTACTAAAAAGGTTAATTATAACAGTCAACTAAAAGGAAAATAGGAACGGAATCTTCCACAACACACTAAAGTTAGCTTGAGTTCACTAATAGAGTAAGTGTTTTGATTTTTCTCTTGACTTTCAATCCATTACTCAGTATATTACCTGAGCTTTCTCAACACTTAACTATAAAATACGCTTTGAGTTAATGATTTGGCCAACTGTAAATGAATGTAAGGGTTAATAAGGTGTAAAAGATCTGCTGTTTTAGAGTATAGACTATAATAAACTCACTGTTTCATGATATATTTAACTTATGATGGATTTGTCAGATTAAATATACATTATTTTTTATGGGAAAAAGTTGCACGGAACTCATATATATTCATATATATGACCATATAATTATCAACATGGGAAAGATTGTAGAACTGATATTGAAGACGATTGTTTTGGTTTAATTGTACTAATCCAAGATTATTAGGATGATAAGAGTCAAAATGAATAATAATAGTAACATAAACAATAATAATTTACCAAAAATCATGCTTGAATACTAGCAGTATTTTACGGTTACTATGGCTCCAAACTACAGCTTCTGTGGCTCAGAAGTAAGAGCTAGTTGGAAACACTGGGTTTGAATCCCGGGCTGGACTTTAAGAATTCTGTGACAGACTGGTATCCCATCCACAGAGCACCTTGGCCTACACCCACTGAAACTTCACCCAGAATAAAGATTTTTTCACCTAACCACAAACAAAGGCAAATGGAGTTTGCTGGACGCGACTGGAACCAGGTTCTAGGGGAAAGGCAACAATTACTTCATGAGTTTGGGTAATAAATAATGGATAGAATAAAATCTCCATTGGTAAGTATGGTGGAGGATCTGTAATGATGTGGTATACCACATAATGAAATATATTATATTTAATATATTATAAATAATAACTAGGTTTGTGGGTGGATCTTCCAGCAGGACAGTAATCTAGACATGAATCCAAATTGCTCAGTAACCACACATTTAGTGTCTGGCATGTCCCTTGACTTGAAATAGGAGCGTGCAATACTGGAACAGAAAACGATACCTTGATATTTTCTGGGATTTTTTTTGATAATGTAAATTAGATTATACTTTAGAGACAGGAGTTTTAATATTAAAAAGTTATTTGAACCCATTTCTCTGAAACGCCTAAACTGACTACGCCTAAACAGATACGTTCTTGTCGTAAGTTGCTTTTTTAGCTGAATTAATCTGCTAAGGTTTGCTGAGTGTGTTTTCTTGCTGCCACCGTGGAAGGTTAAAGCCTGTTGTGCACAGCTGACTCTTAAACTTTGTCATAATCTTTATGTTCTGCACGGTTTGCAGTTACTAAGTTGTCTTTAAGACAGCCAGCTTCTTTTGACCATCATCCACTTTTTCAAATCTGAACCACTTCCAAAGACGTAGACTGTGCGGCTGGTGTTCTCTGTATTTTGTCTCCATGCGCTGTTTGTTCCCTCATTCCTAACTTCAGTCATGTGCTTTCAGATAGAGTGCTAGCTTAATTTGCATATTGCACACCCCTAACCTGAACCCCATTGAAAACACGTAAATTAAGCTCAATGGGAGAGAATTAAAAAGTGCTGTTCCAAGAAGACTCAACTGCAGCGGTGCGAATGAATTGGTTTTGACCCTCGAAAATACTAAAGGACCCTTGAAGTAACAAACTTGAACTTTTTTTTAAAAATAAGAAATGCTAAAAAAAAGATATGGCATCCAGCTCAGCAGACAGAAATATAACTGGGTAATAACCCAAGGCTCAGAGTTCATCATAATTTCACTACTATGAGATCAAAGCTAGCAGCCAAAGAAAAACTTTCTCCCCCACATGTCGGTTCTGAGATGCTAACAAAGGGGAAAACCAGAGACTTCAAAGGCAGGGCAGAGAAAGTCATATCTCCTTATCTTAATTGATGCCCCATTTCAGTAATGACCTTACACTTTGGGACCAGGTCGGGAGAGAGGGCGGGATCTCAGAACATGAGAGACCAAGCTTGGTTATGCCAATCAACGTTTTTCACTCATTTTGAGATGATCAATGATTCATAAAGTAATCAAGCTTTGTTTGGTTTATACAGGGGCATAATTCATAGAGCGTGCAAAGCATTTGAAAGCAAAACATGAAAGCCTTTCTCATCTGAATTTGGACTGCACGAACATGATGAACACAGTAAACAGCAAAAGATGTAGATCTCTGTAAAATGTCTATTATAAGAAAGCACCAATATATTTTTAATGATAATAAAATAAAAAAAATCTACTATTTATTTAGGGCCATTAATTGTAAATCCTTAATTCCATTCATTTTCTATGTGCTTGTTAGAGAAATCTGTTTTGATCTTACTTTAACAGCACAATAATTCACCTAAAAATTTAATGAAATACGATTTTGTTCAGAAATATTCACCCCTATTCATCTTATGCGTAGAACAGAATTCACAACAATTAATATTTATTGCTACAGTTGCAATCTTGATAAGTTGATATGGTTGGTATTAAAAGAAAAACTATTCAGTCTTGCCAACTTAGAAATTTTGTCACTAGATTTGGTGACTTTTCAGACCCCTCTAGCTATAGGTAGTTATTTTCAAAAAAGGGATCAGAAACAAATCTAGCCACTTGTTGACATCAACAGACCTATTTTACTTTTTTCTGTGGCCCACTAAAGTAATCAGTTTTATCCTGGATTGTTGAGCAGAACTACAATTTACTACAGGCACTACATTTCCCATAATGCCTGAGCATTTTTCCAAAAGATTAAATGCTTTCAGTCAAAGGCAGTTTCTTTTGGTTTTGGGCAGCTGCAAATATTTAAAAGAAAAACAGCCATACTGCAAACAAGATAATGATAGCTAAAAGCTATCCATTTATTAATTGCAATGAATACAAATTATTGTAATTTGTCCTTCATTTCTCCTCCATGGCAGAGTACCGGCCACTTGCTTTACATCACTTCACCTATTTAGTGCTTAACACATTTATTTTTATTAACCAATATTACTGATATATCCAGAGGTGTACAGCCGTGCCCTTCTCAATTCTGGGTGTGCCCCAGCACAACAATTAGTCTAAATACTCCCCAGAACCTCCCCAGAATATTTTTAAATACATTATTCCACACAGGTGAGTACATCCCTCACATTTTTGTAAATACTGTATATCATTTTATCATTTCCTGGGACAAAATATTATGACAATGTATACAATCTATAGTCTATACACTATACACTAAATCTTGTATAACAGTGTAAATTTGCTGTGCCTTCAATACCTCCACACATAACCATTAATGTCTAAACTGCTGGCAACAAAAGTAAGTGCACCCATAAGTAAAAATGGCCAAATTGTGCAAAATTAGTCATTTTCCCTCCCTGGTATCATGTGACTCGTCAGTATTACAAGGTCTAAGGTGTGACTTGGGGGCAGGTGTGTTAAATTGTATGTTATCTCTTAGATCACATGCCTCATGCTGTATCAAACTGGTTTTCATGGCTGTTTTCCCAGAAGAAACCTCTTCTAAAGATGATACACAAAAAGATCACAAGCAGTTTGTTAAATACAAGCAGACTAAGGACTTGGATTATTGGAATCATATCATTTGGTCCGATGAGATCAAGATGAACTTATTTGGTTCAGATGGTGTGAAACATGTGTCGTAACAACCAGGTGAGAAGTACAAAGACAAGTGTGTCTTGCCTACAGTCAAGCCTGGTGGTGGGAATGTCATGGTTTGGGGCTGCATGAGTGCTGTCAGAGTGGGGGAGCTACAGTTCATTATGGGAACCATTAATGTCAACATGTGATTCCTTCCCTTTAGAAACTTGGCCACAGGTCAGTATTCCAACATGATAACAACCCCAAACACACCTCCAAGATGACCACTACCTTGCTAAATAAACCAAAGGTAAAGTTCAAGCATGTCTCCAAACCTAAACCCAATTGAGCATCTGTGGGGCATTGTCAAACAAAAAGTGGAAGCGCACAAGGTCTTTAACATCCACCAGCTCTGTGATGTTGTTATGGAGGAGTGAAAGAGCATTCCAATGTCAACCTGTGAAGCTCTAGGGAACTCCACTACACTCTGGGCACAATTTGACCATTTTTACTTGGGATGTACTTACTGTTGTTGCCAGCGGTTTAGACATAAATGTCTGTGTGTTAAGGTATTTTGAGGGCACAGTAAATTTACACAGGTATACAAGCTGTAGACTGACTACTTTATATCATATCAACATATCTTCAGTGTTGTCCCAAGAAAATACATAATTAAATAGTTACAAAAGGGGTGAGGGGTGTACTAATTTTTGTGAAATACTGTATGCATGTAGTTGCACATGGTTTATCCTGTACACCAAATTAAAAAAAAGCAACAAGATGTTAAGGACTGGTACTATCTGACACTAGGAAGTTTACAAACATGAAGTGATGATGTCACAAATATGCAAATTAGCACATTACATCATCTAACAACTTCAAGCAAGACTGTTTTAGATACCTTCTTTTGAAAAAAGTCAGTCACACTGGCACTATAATTCAACCCACATTCTTTCTTTCTTCAAAACCATTCTTTCCATAGACCCGCTTGCTTATTTCTCTCACGGGATCTGGCAACCTTTGAATTGAGATCTTTCATTATCCAAGTGCAGGTCAACTAGTTGATCAGATTACGGTAGATATTCAATTTTCTGAAAATTAGCTTATTGAGGGCATGAACACGTCTTTTGCTGGAGAGTCCAATTATTACTAAGGTCCCAAGACAAATAGGACAATCCAGACTATCATCCGTCCACCTTTGCTCCTCAGAGACATCCTTTTTGGACACTGGGTTTTTTTTTCTAATTATGAAGATAATCAGTTGGCATCACATTTTTGAAATCCCATTTTTACCTCATTACTAGCCCTAAATTGCCCATGTCCCAACTTTTTTGGAATGTGTTGCAGGTCTGAAATGCAGCAATGGAAGTTTATTAAAAAATGAGGTTGACCAGACTAAACATACTTCATACATAGTTCATACTGTCTGCAATGATATACAAGACAGACTATGTGTAAGTAGCACTGCATTTTTCTGTATTTGCATTTTCCGTACTGTCTATATTATTTCTAATTTGTGGTTGTATAATCATATTTCAGAACCCATTTTCCTTATTTTTAGTTCAACTTCAACTCTACTACAAACATGAGATACAAACATTTCCAGCTCCGCTAATACACAACAATTGCAACACTTAAAGCGCTTTGACCTTTGACATGGCCCATTTAGAACGACTGGAGCGGTCCTTGACACTGCACTGGCTAACAGCTACTACTGCCAAGAACAATAAACAGCCCATCTCGCCTTAAGAAGCGCTCTGTTTAGGGTCCATCCGATTATGTGCTCGCTGTTTTTAGTTCAGGGGAGCTGTTTTGGTTTTAGAATCTCGCTTTCCTACGTAACTGCTCATCTGTGAACACAAACAACTGTGTCCGAGCACTTAAATAACGAGAAACATAAGCAGTACACAATCACGAGTATTAATCGAATGCACATGTGGTTGCAATAAGGCAAGAGAATGTCCAAAGTCAAAGATGACACAGCATGAATATAGGGCTTATTTATGAAAATTGTGGGGTGTTTATTACCTGTTTATTAGATCAGACAAAACATTATGCATTGAACTTTGGTTCAACCTGTCTGCAATTAAATAAGAGTCCAAGGAAATGTAAGACACTGCTTTTTTAACTATGCATTTTCCATACTGTCCAAGCTTGATTTCAGTTTGAAATCAGTTTGGCAACAACCAAATGGCCCAGAGGGATCTGGAATCTGTGGTCATGGGTTTGGGCTCATCCTGTTGCCACTGCAACCCTCACTAGAAAAAGCAGAACTAAACTTTGAACTGACTGTCCTTCTTCCTGACTTGACTGACTTCCATAGTGGTTTATTAGTGGGTTAGAAAGCAATGTTAGAAGTGCATACATTGTGTATTTATAAAAATAAAGTTATATGACTCATGTTTTTACTATTAGGCTACGCAACTTATAGATGCTAATTACTATTTTCAAAATTATTTTTAAATGAACTATTTCCACAAATATGAAATGTTAAGTAGTAAAGGTAATACGATCCTACTATATTTCAGACCACAAATATTTTTTACAAACCTTCCTGCTGTAGAACAACAGTTTGGTCCTAATACAAATTTGGAAAGTCTGTGCTCTCACATAACTATTTGCACCTAATCTTGAAAGAAAATAGTAAACATACCCATCCTGGACACTTTTTCCTCTAATTTACAATTACTGTGCACTGCCAAATCTCAGTAAGCTTTGGCTTCACTTCCTGCTGTGAATTACTGGCAAATCATAGAGCCAGGGCTCAAGAAAGGCCACAGTGTATTCACAGACTTTAAGAATTAATCACCTACAACATAGTGGTTCGTTTTTATTTATGTGGCCACAGTAACTCATCATCTTCAATTTGGGTTTATGCAGGAAGATTGTCTCAAGCCAATAAATTGGGCCAAAACCTAAAATGGTTTGCAAGTCGTGTACAGGTACTGTATGAGTCGTTTAAAGTGCACAAGAAGTTATTTGCTACAATGGAAGAGTAGCATAGCAGTTATTGACTTAATAACCAACATACTAGAGTGTTTCCAATATAATGTTTTTTTTAGATCAATATTGAGCACAACAACTTGATTTTCTTATTTTTACAATTAGTCCACTGTATAGTTCAGTTTGGCACATTAATTCACTCAAACCCTCCTTAACCCTCTCTTAGAGACACTCCCTTTTTTACCTCTCTTCGTTTCCATGGTGGATGCATTTCAAAGACACAGTACTTCTTCATTCATTCATTTTCTTATATTCTTAATAATTTACAGGGTCACAAGAGAGTTGGTGGACTGTGTGAGGAAACTGGAAGACAGAGTAAACCCATATGGCCATGCATGGACATGCAATCTTTACACAAGGACCCAGTCCACCTGGGATCAGATCCATGACGTCCTTGCTGTAAAGTGTTAGCTGTCCCCAGCAAGCCACTATGAAGTCGCAGAACTACTTACTCCATTTGTTTCTCCTGTTGGCAGTGCGTTAGCATTTTGCCACTAATTCTCAAATACAAACTAATCCGTAACTATCCTGCTATCCAGGCATAGGTCTGGCACACATCCAGTGATGTCATTTACCTCAGTGGTAAAACCTGCTCATAATCATTTACATTTACATTTATGGCATTTAGGAGATGCCCTTATCCAGAGCGACTTACAATTCATACAGACTTACAATCCAAGCAATTGTGGGTTAAGGGCCTTGCTCAGGGACCCAACTGTGGTAACTTGGTAGAGGTTTGAACCCTGAATCTTCTGGTCCATAGTTCAGTGTCTTACCCACTAGGCCACTACAGTCCCCTGATCGTCATCGTGGTGCTCATAGGAAGTGCTACACCAGCCAAACATGGCTCAGGATTTAACCTACTTATGTTGTTGCCACATGGGTTCACATATAGAACTTTGTGTTTAATAGACCTTTCAGGATCACAATTTGGAAATAAATAAACAGAATAAATATTTGTGTCACATATATTGACAGTTTCTCATTGTATTGGTGGATGATAAGGAGGTAATCAATGCACTGCACATCGCTCTACAGTAAAGCAATCTTTTACCCATCTTAAATAGACAATTGAAAATAAGTATGTTGGGATTCATTTTGGTGACATGTATATAAATTTATGGAAGACATGCATGTTATAATGCAAAAACACATACTGCCACAGGGAGAACATCCAAACTCTGCACAGGTGCTAGCTAAGTCAGAAATTGAACCTGGGTCCCTGGAGCTGTGTGTCAGAGATAAACATTGCAAATCATGCTGGCCTTAATATTTAGTGATATCTTCATTATTATCATGCTCATGCTCTTGGAAGTGATGCACTCTGAAATAAAGAATATCAGCTTGCTGATTGATGATTATCGATTTGAGATGCTTGCTGCCAATTGGAATCAGCAACAATGTACTTGAAACTCATGAACAATTTCTCATAAAGGATGTTTGTTGCATCATTTTACAATACTGTGTAAAAGTCTTAGGTCACCGTTAGAGTTGATATGCCTTTGTTTTAGCATTGTTTTATGATCATATATAATTATTTCCCAGTCGTTTGATTAGATGATTTGATTTGATTAGAATACAAAAAGAAATTGCAGAAATGTGTATGTAGTATTTAAAAATATAGGCTACAGTGGCACGTATGTAGTGTAAACTCCCCTTGAGCAATAGCAGCACTTGGCAGCTTTATAAGATTCCAGCTTGACCTTTTAACATTTCAAATAAGCTTGGTATTTTTCTGATAGTAGCAGCCGCAAAAGCACTTTTTCCGAAGGGGAGCTGAGTAAAAAGACTAAAGCTTACAAATCTTGGATTGAAGATCAGTGGAGGGTGGCACGGTGATACCCACCGAGCCTCTCAGCAAGAAGGGGTTCAGTCCCAGGGTGGAGCGACCTGGGTCCTTTGTGGAGTCTGCATGTCCTCTCCATGTCTGTGTGGGTTTACTCCGGGTACTCCGGTTTCTTTCCACAGTCCAAAGACATGCGTGTTACGTTCATTGATTACTAAATTGGCACTGACTCGAATGTATACATGTGACTAGCCTTGAGATAACCTTGTGTATAGCAAAAACATTGTGTGTGTGTGTGAGCTAAAATGGCCACTGATGCCAATAGTGACGGTAAATAAGCCAAACAAACAAACAAAAGATCAGTGGAAATTAGTATTGTGGAGTGACTATTCTATAAGTTTGATATTTCTGGGTCCAATCGTTGTTAATATGTTATACATAATCATTGTACCATTACTAAATCAAGAACCCTAATGGTGGCCTGAGACCAATATAAAGTCAAAGATTCAGAATTATCGGGAAAGTTGGGAATGCTTAAAATAGAAGGGTCTACAAACTCAACTGAATAGCTGAATAACAAGATCAAAACAATAGTCCAGACCAAATGTAGTTACCATTGGACTCTGGACGCTTCTCTATGAAACTTAAAAGCATAGCTGGGAGATTTGGCAGCTTTTCCTATGGCTGGAAAGTGGATGAGGATAAGCCAGATATTAATAGTACACGAACAGAATGGATTAGCAAGATGCTGACCAAATCACCCAGTGCTAAAGTTGTTTATACTACCTAACTCGAATGCACAGTCTTCCCAAAATAATTCCTGTAAAAACGCTGTTAGGAGACTTCAGTGCTTCCTAGGTTCAGGCCCAGAGTCACATTCTTGCTCTGAATAAGTACTCTCCTGTGGCTCATGCGATTCTCATGAATATGCGATACTCTGGCTTTCATGACCACACAGAGAAAAGGGAGCATATAAAATACTCATAATACCTACACTATAGTTTTGCAGTATTGTTGGAAGGTAACACCGTTGCCTTTTTCTGAACTGACTAAAGCTACTGTACAGGATATTTAAAAACAAGGGTAAGGGACAAGTAACAGCCTGAAAGACAGGAAGTTGGAGGGAAAACAGGGAGAACTGACTGTTAGCTCCCTTTCCCATCTCTGGTCATTAATATACACTACTTTCCTCCTCACTCTTGCTCTTTCTGGCTCTGTTTTAATCAGTGTTGCAAAATAAACAATAGGTAAAAAAATGAAATGACACTCCAACATTTACTCTCTGTTTACACACACATTAATAATAAGACCATGGATATCTATATACCATGGTGTAAGTACTGATTATTTATGTAACTTAAAACTTTCTACTTTTGTTTACATTTACATTTACGGCATTTAGCAGACGGCCTTATGCAGAACGACTTACAGTCTTACAATTGCAGCAATGGTGGGTTAATGGCCTTGCTTGATTTGAACCCAGGACAATCAAGTCCAGAGTCCAGCTCCTTAACCGCTAGGCTACTTTTCAAAAGAAAAATCTGCACTTTTTACTCCCTACACTTTGACAACAGGTGCTTACTTTAACCTATCTACATTATTATTATTTACATACATTATTATTTAGTATTTCTTTTTTAGCACGTACAGAAGCATAAACTAAAATTCCATACTTCCTGGCAGTTTTGATGTCAGTAGAAGAAGAATTTAAAGATGTTCGCAACAATGTTTAGAAACAAAATAGCGTAAGTATTAATAAAAGTAATATTGCAAACAGGTTTGACAATAGAATTTCTCCAATATGTTTGGAAAATCACACTTTTTCACCTAAGAAAACCAATATAAGTTCACAGTTAAATGGTGGTTGTAGGACATACTAAGGTCATTTAACCTTTTAAGACTTTTAAGTCTTTTAACTCTTTTTAAGGCACAGTTGTTTAATACACTTTTTTTGTTAATGGCCACATTCATGAATAAGTCTTTCCCCCATTTTTGGTGCTTACACCACTGCTTCAAGGCATGACCTAATTATACATTTGCTTATACATAAATAAAAAGAACTACCATTCAGTCAATTTATGATAAATCTGTTGTGAGACATTTTGGTGTTATTTGTTATTAGTTTGTGTGGATATTTACTAATAAAAATATAATTAAAATCTGGAATTTGTATTACTATGTTTTGATATTTAATAATAAAATGGATAGAATCGTTGTTGTTGCTTTATGCAGTTGAATTTATGGGGTGTAAAACAGAATCATCACCTGCTTACTTAAAACTATATGATAATAATAATTAATAATAATTTTAAGCTATATCTAATTGAATGTTAGATTTGACAAAAAAATATAGAATTAAATATACTATTATATAAAGAAGGATTCAACCTTATTGTCATTGCACAGTACAGGTACATGACAACAAAATGCAATATTTGCTAATAATGACAATTACATCATGTAATGTAGAATTTTTATTTCAAACTTTTTTTTTAAATTCTTGTATGATGAAAAAAATGGTCTCAGTCATGTCTTCGTATCGTCACTCCTGGTCTTTGCATGTGTTCGACTACTAAAAGTCTTGGTCTTGACTCAGTCTAGTGGTTTTGACTACATACCTGACAAAAATTATGGGATACCCCAAAATAACATATGCCCTATGAAAATATCCCCTTATTTTTGTTAGCAGTGTATATGTATGTACTGTATGTACTGTATACGAGAATTAAAATGATCTCAGTAGGAATTTTGGTGTTATTTGTTATTAGTGGGTATGGTTTATGATAATCTATGCTACTTATAAACAAACGAGCACCTGATGTGCAACTGGTATTCATCATCTTACTCACATTCGACTAATTCGTGAATTTCCGCTGGGATTAATCTATCTATCTAATAAATCTGTGAGTTTTCAAGAAGGTCCATTTTATACATAATTTACTCACAGTTTGCTCATCTTTTTGCAAATGTTTCATGAATGAGGCCCATAGGGTTTATATATTAAGTAGATGTATCGCTACCTCACTGAAAACTCTTCTTTGTGTAAGACAACAAAACATGTGACTTCTACTACTAACTAACCGGCTCTATTCTGATAACCCAATCGGACTTTCCAGAGCACTCTCTGTTAACACTTCTCACGATGCATAAAGCAGGCTTTTATAGACCAGGCTTATAGTAGTGAGTTTACAATGCAGTTAGAAGTGGTACCCTTCTTCACCTCTCCTGCCCCTTTTTCTCTATTCAAAATGTGAAGTGAAAATTCCATCAGATAGGCATTTCCTCTTCTGCCGCAGCAGCAATCTGTGCAAGCCAGTGACTGCAACATTCTTATCTTATCAACATGGAGGATCTCGGGTCCTGTCGTGCCCATACAGGGGAAGAAAAGGCTGGTAAAGAAAGTGATTTCTGCCTTTCCATTACAACACATACACAGATGCAACCTGCTAACCCTATAGAGCCACAACTGTGGCTATCTGACGTAATGCCACGCTCATGTAGTGGATGTAATGAGTTAGGTATTTAAAGGTACACAATAACTCATTCTTCCACATAATGCCTTCACACTCCCAGCTTTTACATGACAGTTCTAAACGCAAAACCACTCTGTCCAACTTGTTTTGACTTTATAAATAGATGTGTGGCTCACAGACAGGATTTTGTTTATACACTTATGAATATACACACCATAAAAATACATGGCATATTTCTATACTTATTAAACTCATTTTTGGATCTGCAATAAATTATGACTTTTTGTAGCACAAATATAGTCTTAATTACAAAATAGCAACATGTTTTAGCAGCCATTTGTCATCTGTTGACCTTGTCAGTGCAGCAGAATAGTTTATTAGTGGTTCTTTTAAGAGCATACCAAAATAAAAGTCCTGCAATTGTCTACACAAAATGTCAAATTATATAT
>JAVSBV010000127.1:7836211-7847453 GCA_033117975.1 Parotocinclus spilosoma | reverse complement strand
ATTGCAGTTTTTTGTATAATATGGGGGGGATAACATTTTTGTAGTACTCTGATCCAATCTTGGTCTCAGGTTAAGGTGGACTTGGAAATTGTTATCAAGATCAGTCTTATGAGTCTAATGCGTCTGCTGGAGGCGACGCTAATTACAAACATATTTTTTTCTGTTGTTATTAAATACCAGCAACTTATTTAAACAGAATAAATTAGTCCTTTCTCTACATGCCAAAATAAAATGCACTCAGACTGGCTAACAGGAAAAAAAAAGTTCTCAATCACTATCCAATCAATGAACATGTTTTATTTGGAATCATCTGGTGTTAATATTGCAAGTGTGCATTTTCATCCACTCACTTTACTTTACTGTCTGCAACATTTGGAATTATTATTATCATTATTTGACATTTAATAATACCAATGGATAAATTGGTTGTTTTTGCTATTTAAAATTGACTTTATGTGTTGACATCTGATTGAGTTTGAGAGAAGAGGGGAAACAGAATAATCAACATCACCTTTTTTTCTTTGTTTGCCACAGACTATAATATAAAGATAATGAATAATAAGTTTAGGTTCTAAATAATTTAATGTTAGATTTTATAGAGTCTATTATGAAGTATAATATTAGTTATTCCATCCATCCATTATCTTTCGGTTAATCCACACCGGGTCACGGGATAGTGCCCACCCAGCAATTCTCAGCAACAACCCTAGACGGGGCACCAATCCATCCTAGGGCCCACACACACAGTCACGCACACAGTCACACACTAAGGGCCACTTTATAGACACCAATTAACCCATATGTCTTTGGACTGTGGGAGGAAACCGGAGTACTCAGAGTAAAACCACACAGACATGGGGAGGGTATGCAGACTCCATACAGAAAGGACCCAGGCCGCTCCACCTTAGCACTGGTGAGGCAGCAGTGCTACCCACCAAGCCATGTTATTTATTTATGTTTTTAAATATGCTCTATCATATAATGTATAATGAGTGTAGTGAATTACAAACAATTTTTTTTCCTTATTCTTTTTATTCTTATTCTATTCTTTTTATTCTTATATGATAAAAAAAAATCTTAATCTAGTCTCAGTCGTTTTAGTACCGGTCACTCCCTGGTCTTTGATCTGATTTGACTACTAAAAGTCTTGGTCCTCAGCTCTATAAATATTCACAACAACCCTAGTGATTATATTTTGAAGTATTTTTTATTATATTATATAGGTTGCCATATTGGAATGCAGAAGGTGAAATTAATTTATATAGTTGTTCTAGTTTTTCGTTTATTCACATTTTACACTTAATCTTCTCAGCAAACCTAAGGTGAAAGTGGTAAGCTGTCTGGGGATTGGGTATTTGTTAGGAATAGGATCCTAATTGCCTGTGATGGGCAAGGGCCCTAAAATGTATTACACTATTATTATTATTATTATCATTGTTTTGTGGGTCCAGCATAATATCGAGTCAAGACTTTAAGAATTCGTTTTTAAAAGTTGCATGGTTGATACATTTGGGGCTGTGTATGTCTGCGCCTGTGTATGTTATCTGCAGTGTCTCGGATGGCTGAGATTGCCAGACTGCTGCTGTGTTTCCCCTCAGTCCATTGTTTTGCCGAGTTGGCAGGCTGGGGGGCAGTGGGCGGAGCGGCCGATGATGATGGACAGGCGCTTGATCGGTTTTGGTTTCCTGTGCAGACTCGGGCAGCTCTCGCTGTTTAACTTCTAGGCTTCTTATCGTTCCTGACACCCAGCCACACACACATGCCGGAGCTCAGTGCAGCTGGAATTATACGAGTATTTAAGGAAGTGTGGCACAGAATGATTGGAGGAGTCTGAAGTACATACACAGACAAGAACACACACCAAGAAGCCCACCTACATTCCTGCAGACTCGCACACTCCGTCAACCGTGAGTCCATACGCGGCACAGGACAAAGAAAAAGAGAGAGAAATGAGAAGAAAGCAAGCGAATACTTGGTGTGAGAGAGGATTAATTGCTCAATCAAGATAACTAGCCAGAGCTCAAGGTGGAGGGGCTTGGGTAGGAAAATCCATTTGCTGGGTCAGAGTGTAATTAACCCTGCTACACCCCCACTCCAGACTAAGACTAACACACACACACACACACACACACACACACGCACACACACGTCTGCTCAAAGGTGTTCACCACCTAAAAACCTATGCAAGAAAATCACATTACAACTGACAGTGCTTTTTATTATACTGTATAAATAAAAGGATATGTATGAGCACCCAACTCATTTTCTGTTTTACTTTAACATTTAATAGAATTGATTAAACTTTTAATAATACTATTATTAGTCGTACCTAATAACTACATAGCAATTATGTAAGTCATAAATACAGCAGGCAGTGGCTCGGTGGGTAGCACTGCTGCCTCACAGCAAGAAGGTCCTGGGTTGAATCCCAGATTTGATTTCAGTGTGGAGTCTGCATGTCCTCCCCGTGTCTGCGTGGGTTTACTCTGGGTACTCCGGTTTCCTCCCACAATCCAAAGACATGCTTGTTCAGTTAATTAGTGTCTATAAAGCGTCTCTTAGTGTGTGATTGTGTGTGTGCGTCCTATAATGGATTGGCGCCCCGTCTAACGTTGTTCCTGCCCTTACACCCAGAGTTGCCGGGTGGGCACCGGCTGGCACGTGACCCATGCAGAAGATAATGGATGAATGGATAAATACAGCATTCATAAAAGCAGTGGATTTATAAATGAGTAAAGCACCCTGTGTTCCACACAGTACATGCTCTGGTATTTAAATACAATATTTTTAAATTCAGGTCTACATAGCACATTTATTAATACATACTTATGTCATATAGTGCTAGGTGTAATACGCAAGCCCACCACAACAGCCCACTACCAACGAGGTCTGAGCCCCGGAAATGCCACTGGTCTCATGCAAACATGACTGCTGTGTCTGAGGGAGGGTCATTATACCATTGCTAAAACAATGGTAGCGGCGGTGGAGCTCCAAGGAAAAATACTGGGAACCATTGTCCTAGTGCCTACTGTTCATCTATGTTTGTGTTCTGCATCTCCAGGGACTCACCATAAGATTTAGAGTTCCTCTGGATATAGAGAGATGTCTACGTTCAGAATATACTAACAATTTTGTCACAATTTACATATTAATTGAAGGATTTAAAATGTATATAGTATGTTTAACTATCTTTTGCTGAAATGCATTCTTATACACAAGACATTTTTAGGCAGAATGAAAATATTAAACTCCTTTATGACCTCTTAAATCCATATCCTGAGCTGCACTTTTAAATCTGTTATTTAGTCCCATATCTCCTTCTTCACTGCTCACAAAAATTAAAGGATATTTCATTATGAAATATTTAATTTTAAAGTATCCCCTAATTTTTGTGAGCAGTATATATGTCTGTCTGCGGTTGAATTCAATTCAGTGTGTGTTCATGCACCGCTTATGCGTTCCAGTGAGGCTTCCATTACATGACAGGAAATCTAAGTCCAATCATCCAATACAGAATGAGGGTGAGATACACTGTGAAAACAAACAAAGTGCTCAGCTTGTTGATTTAATGCATTTGTGCACACCATTGCTGAAAGAACTGGAGTCAATACCACGATCTCTGATTACTCCCTCACCTCTACGTGGACGATAACGTCTCAATCAAAGTATTATTACAAAATAAACACCCTGCATTTGGAACTGTGAATTATTTCAGCAAGCAGAATCCCTTTAAAAAAAAGAAAAGCACGATTTCTGCGCTGGGAGAAAATTCGAGAAGTACTGGGAAGTCCGGATTATACTCGATCAGAAGTGCTTCAAAGATGTCACCCAAAACAAACTGTGGAAAGTCTGGAATATTTATGGATTTTCTGAATAATAGGATGTTCCTAGCTGTCCATCATCAACAGGGTGGTTAATAGAGGTTAAAAGTTTTGTTTTCTGTTCAAACACAATCCTTGGCACGTTTTGACAGAGGCAAGACGGTGTCGATTTCAACGTGAGAAAAAATAATCACACAGTCTAAAAACTATTGGGCGAGATATTAAAATGTGGTTGCATAAAATACAAGAAATAAGAATAAACAGTCCTAAGAAAACAACCTTTGTACTGCATGTGCTAAAAAAGCTCAATCCAGGATCAACAAGTGTAACAACATTAATTACAGAAAGACTAATTTATTTACAAAGACTGACTTTATCAGCTGTTACTGGAAAACAATAGTTTGATACAGAATCAAAATGGTTATGATCTCCATTGGGCATTTAGCTAAAATCAAAACATGAAGCACAAGTGTATGTTCTTCGGATTTAGTCATAGTTTTAAGTTGCCTCCAACCATAAAAATGATTCAAGTATCTGTTTTGAAGGGAACAAATCAAGCCATGGCTTTAACCTGTACAAAACCTGGGTCAAGAAATCCTGAGATGTGTTCTTCAGTCCAAAAGACCTTTTGCCACATACAGAGTAAGCCTTAAACATAGAAAAAGAGCATTTTTATGTTTAGCAGGTTACCTGAGTTGTTTATTAACCAACATTCATGATATCTGTTCTGTAACTTCCATTACGAATGGGTTGCAGTCAAGTGAAACGTGCTTAGCTTTTTTACAATCAGGGTATTTTCTGGTTGCCCCTTCAGTTTTGGTGAGCAGCATTAATATAGGATATTGGGCAAAAATCTTAGGCCACTGGTAGATTTGTTGTTTAAGCAATGGTATAATGAGCATATGACATACTGTTGATGTTTTCCAACTTGAATCTTTACTCGGTAATTTTCTGTTCCACTGATCTTCATTCCGATCTTTGTGAGTTTCAGCATATCTGAACCTTTTCACAGTGTTCTGCTCTTTTAAAGACTGCTAAATCTTCTACCATTCCATAAAGGCCATTCATGATCAAGCTTCTTCAGATTGTGAAAGTCAACTTGACATCCTAATGAAGCTGCTTGATGCTGCCATTGATCAAGTGTAAGAGGAGGTCACACTAAATACTTGTTACTGTAGCCTATCAAAGTTTTTTTCCTGATTCTTTTTAGTTTAAGACTGCATCCAAATTTCTGGTTGTATTCTTATAATAAACTGAGAAATATTTGTACCTACATAAGGTCATAATACAATGTGCTACAACAATGTTTAATATAAACTAATGGTGGCCTAAGACTTTTGCATATTGCTACAATTGATGTTATGTTTCACTCTAGATCTTTGAGCTCAATTTTTCTCATTTTGCTACTTAAGGCTTCCTGTTCCTTCCCCAACCTGCCCAGTTCTGTTATAGGTTCTTACAGCATGGTTGGTAAGTGTGTGACAGTTCTTTGCCTGGTTGGGTAGACTTCCTCTCAGTAGACTGGTAGTATATAGTAAGGTAGCCTTTAGAGTTGCCAATAGTATTTAGCTGGCAGTACGATAGGTGTATGTAAAACCAAAACCATTGCATTGCATATGTATCGTCTATGATAATATCTTAATAGTTTTGTGACGATGTGCAACCTCACATGACGTTTATGCAGTAAACAGTCAAACACACACCTTAAGAGTGCACATATTTTGTGCATCATATAGCGATACATGCGCAGCCACACTACTGCACATGTGCAGAGTGCATGCAGCATGCTAGTGCCAAAATCGAGGAAGCATTCTACCTAAAATTGCACAACTGAATTTAAAAATGAGTGAACGAATTACGCCCTGAGGCAAAATACAGACACCACCAGCCTCTCAGTCCACGTTGATGGAGGTGGTTTGGCCTTGAACCTACAGCTCTTGCTCAAAAGATGGCAATATGCAACTAATACTATACGCAAGTAAATGGAAGAAAAACTGAGTACCCGGAGTAAACTCAAGCTTACATGGGGAGCATGTGCAAACTCCATATAGAAAAAACCCAGACCTTTTCTCCCTGAGATTAAAACGAGGACAAGAAGGGTTCAATCAACTTTCGAAATCAACACATACACTGTCTAAAATAATTGAATTATTGTTATCAATAAAAACTAACTGGGGATATCGATTATTACCAATATCGTACGCATTTAATGACCACTATTCCTTTGTTTTGGACAAATAGATTGGTCATCCACATGCCATCTTAATCAGAAACAAAGACCCATAAACTACAGTGAGCAGGATAATATCAGTGTAATCAGCTTGAATGTGCACTATAAAACTGTCACCAGCTGACAGATAAAGCTTTATTTCTTAATGACATGATCACTAATAAAATATTTGATACGCTTCTGCTGACTGGAATCTGGCAAATACCCAAAGACTATCGGCATCTGTACTTGCTTACACCAGATGGTTAGAGACATCTGTCTAAGCCTGACCTTCAGGGTAGAGTTTGCTTGGCTGATGGGTGGCGCAATAACCTTGCAGTATCTGTCGTTGAGTTCCAACATGCTACACTGATGTAACACCGTTTGTAAATATATGACTGGTGTTATACTATGACGCGTACGTATGCAATAGTAATATAACTCTCAAAACTACACTGCAGTGTTCTTATTGAACTAAATTCAAGTCTAACAACACAGACATGTGTTTAGTTGGCAAACAGAGAGGTACTCGGAGCTGGACGTTGATATGAATGGAATGCCACTTAGTCATTCAGTTGCTTAACTTTCAGGAATATCAGCCCCCTCACCAAGCCAACCTTCATCCATCTCAGTAACATTGCAAGAATTTTCATATAAAATATGCAGATACTATTTCATGCCTTTGTAACTTCAAGACTGACTACTGAAATGCACCTTCCATTGGTTTTCCACACCACTGTTAGATTACAGCATTTTCAAAACTCAGCAGTTAGGGCCTTTACTCTGACCAAAAATGATCACACCTATTACAAACACATTAACCCTTTACAACAATCATTAGTTTCCTATCACGGCCTGCATTTAATATACAATAGAACAGTACTTTTTACCTACAAAACTCTTCATGATATTGCATATATTATTTGACTTTTTACTCTATCCCTAGACTTTGGGGCATGCCTTAGGATAGGCATGGCGTCCTACCAGTGGGTAACAGTTGGCATCATAATTTGATTATTATTGAGTATGGCATGCACTATTGCAGTCCACTTTATTCATTGTGTTTTATCCATAAACATAAAAATTCCAGTACTGAAGGAACGTATGCTCATTCAAAAAGTAATGTGAAAAAGTATTAGGCTACCATGCCGATATTAGATTTATTGTCTTAGCAATGGTATAATGGCCATATATAAATAATTCTCAGTCTCTTTATAAGAGGACAACAAAAAAAAATTGGAAATTTGTATGCTGTATTATAAATTGACAGCAAGCTTCTACAGTGGAAATTATTTAGTGTGACCTCTCTTTGCACTTGAGCAATAGCAGGATGCCAAGTTGTCCCTATTACAGTCCGAAGAAGCTTGATCTGGAATGGCCTTTCGAAGGAGTAGCAGCCACTTTTCAGACAAGGTCATGCAAAGTACTGAGTATGTATTGATTATTTAAGCAGCATACTCAGATCTAGATATCTGATTAAGAAATCTGATAACGAAAGGGGAATGTAACCCAGTAATCTTGAGTGCCTACCAGATGACGCACTTCAATATGTTTTCTCGGTCTGCGCATGCCCGTAAGCATAACCGACACTGGTCTGCTTATTCTAAAGATGTGGCTTTATTTAGACTTTTAAACTGACCTGTTGTTTTTCAAGGGGTCTGGCAACCATGGAATTTAATTCAGCAAAACGGCTATAAAACATGTTGTTTTAATTATTTCATCATTTATTGTTAAAGTTTGAAGTTACTTCACATCCTGTGAGTGTATTGGCTGGTTGCAAAGTAGAAAACCTATTTTGCTAGAATCATGTAAACCCTGGAGGTTTCCCAATATCTGATATAAGTGCATTTAAGTTGTTGATCGGATTACTTTCAAAATCTGATTTTCTGCACAAGTTACCAACTTGTGCCTGCGTTTACCATTTTCTACTGAAAATAATGAGTTGTTTTTAGTTCCTATATTTTCTGGCTGTATTCTAATGAACAGAAAGAAATTTTATATGGTCATTATAAGATAGAATAAACAATGGTATAGCAAATCTGATGGTGGTCTTCTTTTGTACAGGGTTACACATCACCAATGGAACCATTAATCCAGGATAATCTGAATGACAGTTTCTAATAAAGTTTTATATCCTCCTTTAAGTCCTACATCAAGCCAGGTATTCCTTCAGTCCAAAAGTTTTAGAAAAAGTTAAATTCTTGTTCTCTGACTAATGTCCCTTCTACTCTTCTTTTGAGCTCCAGGCTTTTCCATAACAGCAATGACAGCAGTGCTTGATATACTGTATATCCTGCCTTCCTCTATTGAGTGTTATATATTACCTAACCAGATCCAGGGTACTCTAAGCAACAACATGTCAGGAAAGTCCAGTTCATTACTGATTGGGTGACATCACAGCTTAAGCAGAGGGGCGGGGGGCAGTAAAATTATATGAGTGAAAACAAAAGTGAGAGATCTACAGCCATGTTACATTGGCAAGTGAACATAGAGAGAATCATAACATCCTGACAGGAAAGATCTTGTGGAAAATAATCAGATGGGCTTTGATGAGAAACTTTACTCCTATTTTGGACTGACTCCATACACTGGGTGTCCTCTAACCTTTAAGTCCAGAAAGGCATGATTTCCACTGCTCACAAAAATGAGGAGATATTTAAAAATGAATATGAAATGACTTTTAAAAAAGAAGCATTTGATTGTATTTCATTGAACAAAGATAATCAGAAAAGCAAATGAAAAGTCAATTAAAGTTGTTTGATTATGCAAATGACATTCATTTCAATTCAATGATGGTTATTGAGTAGCAAGTGATATGTTCATGAGTTTGGTCAGAGGCATATCAAACTGGACCAGAGTGTCACACATTAAATGTTCAGTAGGGTGTATGGTCACCCAAGAGTGCCAAAACACACTGACAGTGATGGGGCATGGACAGGATCAGATTGCCCAGCAATTCTTATGGGATCCTCTTCATATTTGTTTTGAAATACCCTCTAATCTTAATAATCCCCTTATCCCCCCTATAAGCAGTATATTTTTACACACATTTTTACAGTGTATAGTTTTTTTCCTCTTAATTTGAGACTTTCAGCATATGTAGACTGGTGTATCCAAGATGATACTGGTCTCTTTTGAGCAAGTCTTCTTTTGTTGCACAGTTTGAGTTCATCATATGATTCTTCATTGTTCACAGGATGATACGGGCTGGATATTTTTGGTTGGACTATTTTCAGACTGTGAGGGATTTGTAACAGCGCAATAAACACTATCATAAACCCTCTACATCAGTGTCACTAATATTCCACCACCCAAATAGGTCTGTCCTGGTCCTGACCATTAGAGAATAGAGCAAAGGGGTAGAGACGCTTGTGCTATGTGATTTTACAATTTTTTTACTGGTATTGTAACTTTGATTTTACTTAATCATCCTAGGAGTTGGATTTATTTAAGGATCAAGTTTTAAACAACATTTTTAATACTCTTTTTTTTTTACTCATTCTATTTTAAATGACCAGCCCTGATAAAAGACCCAAGCGGCTGCTTATCTTAAGAGCCGTCTGATATGACTAATAAAACACGACAAAGGAGATGACTATGTATTTCCCCTGAGGTCATTTCTTTCGTGAACAAAGGTTTGGCCCTTCCTGTTGCGTCGAGGTTGCCATTCTTCCATGGCCTGAGCAATCTGAGAGTGAACGAAGAGCGGAGTGTTATCTCTTAATGGTGCTGAGCGCAGACAAGCTTCCTATTTTCACACCTTAAAAGACATAAATGCTCCTGCCCTCTGCAGAGCGTGACAGAGAAAGCTGGAGCAATAATGAAAGGCTACCTTTCATGGCCTTTTTTTTGTGGTGCTTAACAGAGACAAACTAGGCCCTGGTGTTAAAGAATACGGACACTTACCCGCTAGAACTTGCTCTAATGGTACATTTTAATAGTCAACTAGCCATTAAAAACTAGTCAACTGGTTAATAAATGGGAGGTCCTTATTTCATTATTATTATTAATATTATTTTTTAATTAGCACAGTTAAATGCTGATTGACATCACCAAAGAATGCGTGAAAACGTATTTAAAATAGCAGACCTGCACTGTCTCAAAATTTAAATTCCAGATTTAGTGCTTCCATAGGTTATACTTTTAAAGACGATAAAAAAGTAAATGTGCAATATAAATACAACAGTGCAGTAGTTAATTTAAGCCTGATCCTGTCAGAATAAGATCCGGTGTTACCAAGGTACCTCTCATATTTTGAGCACATCTCCAGCACGTCTGTGTTTGTATATTTAAAATAAAATGAAAATAATCAATATTAATTAACAAATATTAATTAAATGTTTCTCATATGTGTGTAAGGTCCTTTCCAAACAACTAAACGGCTCGTATTCTTTTATGGTAACTGGCGTAATTGTCACGTAATAGACTAGGCTACTGAAGTTTGACTGGCAGAGTGTTTTAAAAGTGTTTGTTTGTTTGTTTATTTGGCTTCTTCAACATTGCTAACTGGCATCAGTGACCATCTCAGCGGAAAGTATTCAGACCCCTTACATTTAATAACTATTTGTTTCATTGCATTTGCTAACTGAACTGAAATATCACATGGCCATAAGCATTCAGACCGTTTGCTCAGTATTTAATAGAAGCACAATTTTGAGCTAGTACAGCTAGAACTTTTCTTGGGAATTATGCATTTGAGATTCTTAATTGGGTTTAGGTCAGGGCTCTGGCTGGGCCAGTCAAGATTGGTCACAGAGTGGTTCCAAAGCCATTCTTTTGTTGTTTTAGCTGTGTGATTAGGGTCATTGTGTCTGAGGTCCTGAGCACTCTGGAAGAGGTTGTCTTACAGGATATGTCTGTACTTGGCCACATTCATTTTTCCTTCAATTTCAACCACCACCATGTTTCACTGTTGACATTGTAAAGAGCAGGTGATCAGCAGTGTCTGTTTTTTTCCACACATACCGCTTAGAATTACCGCAAAAAGTTTCATCTTTATCTCATAAAATCAGAGAATCTTATTTCTCACAGTCTGGGAGTGTTTTTGGCAAACTCTATGTGGGCTTTCATGGAGACTTCCATTGGGCCACTCTGCCATAAAGCCCCGACTGGTGGAGAGCTACAGTGATAGTTGACTTTGTGGAACTTTCTCCCATCTCCCTACTGCATCTCTGGAGCTCAGCCACAGTGATCTTTGGATTCTTCTTAACCT
>JAVSBV010000127.1:7808350-7836111 GCA_033117975.1 Parotocinclus spilosoma | reverse complement strand
TTTTATGTTGAATGGTAAAAATGCTGTAGCTGAAGCCCCAACCTATTTTTCATTTTTGGAGTAACTATTTTTAAATTGCATGTTTGGCCAACATGTATTTTTATATTCACAGAACATAGGTAAACAAAGATTTTTTACAGTATATAAACATTTTGTAATTTATGGAAATTTCCAATAACACAAACAGTATGCTACTGTATTTACGACTGTGTGGAGGGCAAAGCCTTAACAGTTTAAGCTGGTATGATTGGCCTGATACTTTTGTTTCACTAAAGCCATAAATGCACTGATGGACAGTATTACAAATAACACAGAAGATCAACAAATGAAACAGCAAATGTGAACAAGTTTATATAGTTATATGTGAGAGAGAATATACAGGTGGTGGTGGTGGTGGTGTGAGGGGTAGGTTGTCAAAGGAGTACCAGTCACTATAGCACAGGCAGAAACACTTACAAACACAATTTACTGTTACCAATAAGTCATACACACAAACATGAGTAAATTACACAAAAATGTCTCTAAGCACCAACTAGTGTTAGCTAGACTAGTCAGTAGTCCAAACATAAACACGACTTGTAATGTAGTTACACACACACACACACACACACAGAAAAATGATGGACTTAACTGCCACCTCTGATCGAAGATCCTCAGTGCAGATTTGCTGTTTACGGCTACAAAGTCCAGGGTGATGTCCTACAAATGACCGGTTTTTATTAGAAATTGTTACAAATGTTAAGATCTTATATACTAAGCTACCACAACTGCCACAGTGACAGAATAGCAGCACACAAGCTTGAACCCTGCTAAGCAAATGTGCTAACCACTATCCTAATGAGACCTTAAACCTTTAAACAGCCCAATATTATAGTATAGTCCTTATATTATATTATATTATATTATATTATATTATATTATATTATATTATATTATATTATAGTCCTTATGTTATTAATAATGTTCTGTGAGATTACTGGCTGGTTGCTAAGTCATGTAAACCTGGACCATCTGATATTTGATTACCTGATTACCCAAGTACATGTAAACTTGTTGTTGGGACAAAATTTGGTTATCCAGACCATCCATTTAGGGCCTTATGGGCTTACGGTATTGGCCTTGACAATCTAAACAGCGTACCAGTAGGGAACCTGTACAGGGTGCTAGTCTATCAAACCAGTCCACTATACATAACTGCAAACATTTAAAAGCATTTTAAGCACTATTGATTTGGCCAAATGTGTTCAAGTTGAAAATAGAACCTTCTTAATAAATCCTTCATCTCCAGCTCAGGAAAGATCTGGGTTGCACTTTGTTCAGGTCTTGGCAGCTGTGCTCACAGATAAATCTGTCACCTTCTTTTTCAGCAGAGTCGCAGGTAAAGTTTATGCTGGTTGAGTGATCTATTTTGTTGCCCCATAGATGCTGGGTTCTTTCATTCACCTCTTTTTAAATGTCCTGCATTCAGTCTTTTTCAAAAAAGGTCCAGACAGACATTCACAGAGAAGACTAAAGATGAAACTGCAGGGTTTTTATGTGATGTCCACAAATGGGCCAAAGCAGGTACAAACCGTTTTATATATAAGGTACAAATCAGTTTCCAGAAAGTGCAGACTGATAAATAATTCATCATTCTTTTGGACTTAGAGGACAAGATAAAGACGGATTTAAGCCCGCGATTAAGTCGCTCTAAACCATAGGATGATGCCAGAGCCCTACGTGAGGCAGGCCAGGCACTAGCCAGCAGCATACTCTAATGGTAGCAGCATGTGATTGTGGTCCAGAGTCCATGTCAGACCAGGCTCCATGCTAAGCAGCAGTGGCAAGGGCCCAAACCTCGTCCGCCATTTTGGGCAGCCCGCTATCTGAGCTTCCAGTAAAGCAAGGATGTCAGCCTGAGGTCAAATGCCTCGCCACTCCAGACTTGCGTCAGCACTGTTGGCAGAGGCGAGGCCTCGCCGCACATTCCTGGGCACATGTCTGTTTTTCTGGCACGGCACACCCGTCGATTCTTGTAGACTGTGTTATGTTGGACTGTGAGACAGAAGGAATTGTTCAGTTGATTCGAAACTGGTTGGGTCTACCATTTGTCACTTTTGAGGTCTGAGCAAGTGCCATGTCTACACTTGTCTACACAAAACTTCCTCCTGATTTTGCTTATAGGGTAAAATCTGTAGACATTATTTGTCCTGCAGCCAATTAAGATTCATCTATCATGTTGGCAGTATGTTTCTGAAACCTGTTGAGCTTGTAATTTTGACAACACTATTTGTGCCAGAGTTGACTACGTGACATAACTGAATCTCAAAGAAAGTGGCACAGCTGTTGCCCAACTTAAAAATGCTTATCAAAGCAATCCACAGTAATAGCAAAATCACAAAGAATCTCTTACAGAGCAGATACGATTGGACATAATCATATTTCATGGCTGAAAGTAAGAAGTGGAGTGGGTGAACACCCTATCCGAAACTGAGCGAAGAATATACTGCCTGGATCATGTTAAGCAGCTCTATATTATTTCTAATAATTCTTATTAATTTCCCATCAAGAAACAAGGCAGCATATGGTTGCTTCTTGCCAATTGCTCTTGGATAAAACTCCAGTTTTGAGAGTTGGACACAAAAAGTAAGTGCTGTTAGACTCTCGTTGCCTCTGTTTCAATGTGTTAATCACCAGATTACCCTGCTATATCTTCTGAAAGTTCATGTATAAATGGATGATACAGACACACCTTCCCCCTCTCTTTGTCTTACTGCTGGCAACACTTGTTCACAAAACCACACATCACTCAAGGAGTACTACGCCAACTCGCTTTTTTTTTTATTTCACTTGCTGAAATGTGCTTGTGCTTGGAAAGCTTGCTGCCCCAGCATACGTTCTGAAATATTTCTGTATCTTAGTGATGATTCCAGACCGGTTACTTGGTCCAAGTCTAAAAACAAAGTAACAATTTGTCAGCATAACTTAAAGCAGAGAACTAAGCAGGCGGACATGTTTTGGCATCCAGTTTGTTCCGGATTTGCTATTTCCCCTAAATAATTACCCAAGTCCACCTTCAGAAAGAATACTTTGAAATGCTGTATGACTGCCATGGGACACATTTAGTCATGACACATGATTGCTAAAGCATTTTGCCTGTGTTAAGGACTATTGAGCTTGGCAAAAGTCATGAGCGTAATGATGATGAATGTCAGATAGCCACTATCACCATGTCACACACTGAATCATTTTACTCAGACAAAGGAGAGGTTGCACAATGTGAGATGTTTTAATGGTGGGATCCACCTGTGTATCTGTGCCTTCATCTGTCTATCTGTGCCTTCAATGTAGCAACAAACAGTTTGTACAGTATAGTTGTCCCAACAGTGATTCTATGTGAACGTGCCTGGATCTATTTAATTCCTCAAACAGCCTATTAATGGTCCAAAACTTTTTTGCATTGAAGAACTAATAAAAGGCACAAGCAGTCCCAGGAAAATGTGTTTCCCACTCGCCTAACATGCTTCAGAACCACCATCCTCATCATTATAATGCAATCCAAGACCAGCAATTCATGGTAATTAAAATGTAACAAAATAAACCAATAACAAGCCCTCAGGCAAAAACAATTTAAAATACATTCTAACTGCAATAATAATATCACCTTACAAATGCCACAGCAGTTGCGAAGGTAGATTCTTCTGAAAAAGCTTTTTAAAAAACAGATTGGTTGTACATTTGATACATTGTTAAACAGTCAGTGAGCTTCTGGGACAAAAACAAAAGTGAATTGTGTGCAAATATTCCAAAATTCCAATGTTCATTTTCATATTCAATTTTAGGCACACCTGTTGACCTAAATCATGTATTTTCAATGTTGAAGGAAGTCAGAGCACCCAAAAAAACCCATGGGGAGAACAGTAAAGCAAAGGGCCGAGGTGACAGTTAGTCAGTATTGTACTGGACGGTTGACCAGAATGTCCAGGATTCAAATTCCATGTCCTCCAACCTGTTACTTAAAACCATGAGCAAGTTCGTTAATCTAAAATTGCTTGCATTGTGAGATTGTATCAGTTGTTTCATTCTCTGTGAGAGAATTTGCTTAATTACTGAATGTAAATGCAAAGTCCAAAAAGGCAGGAAAGGCCACAAATCAAACCAAGGATCTCTGAAGCTGGGAGGTTATTACACTGCTGACTGCAACTTCCTTTCTTAATAAACATGCATTATGGTATTTCAGGTCTATAACACATTTCAAACTTGTAATACGTGACTAGTGATGAGATCAAAATAAAGAATAAATAAATGATCTGATTTCAAACAGCTGATGTCATGACGTTATTATAATCATGTTTTATTACTAAAGCACGGAAAGGTGGGCATCACCAGTTTGTTTACTGGCCAGCCGGTGCCTGCCCGGTAATGGGGCGCCAATCCATCATAGGGCACACACACACACACACACACACACACACACACACACACACACGCACACACACGCGCACACACACACGCAAGCACACGGTCACACATTAAGAGACACAATTTAACCTTTGAACAAGCATGCTTTTGTGTGAGGAAACCAGAGTACCTGGAGTAAACCCACGCAGACACGGGGAGACACATGCAGACTCCATACAGAAGGACCCAGGCCGCTCCACCCTGGGATTGAAGCTGGGACCTTCTTGCTGTGATGTAGCCGTGCCACCCACTGAGCCACCAGCATTGTGCATCAATTTCTTTGGACTCTGTGGCAACTGGGAATGACCAAGAAACAGTGGAAAGCTAAACTATGGTCAGATAAATTTTTTGTGTTTCTTAATAGGAACACCCTGTCCAAAAGTCTCTGCCATTGTACGTGGTTGTGTCAGATCTATTGGCAAAAGTCATTTATACTTTCCGTGATTGCAGCATTAATGCTGAAAAGTACACTAACATCTTCGAGCATATAGTGCCTTGAAGCGCACAGGTCCTGGACTGGCCTGCCTGCAGTCCTGTCCTGTCTCCAGTAGAGAATTTGTGTATTGAATTTGAAAATGAAAAATGTGACACCGATGACCCTGTACTATTGCACACATCTAGATGTGTTTGCAGGAAGAATGGCAAAAAATAACACCTGAAACACTAAAGCACTTGGTATCCTCTGTGCCAAAATGTATTTTAAGGGTTGTGAAAAGGAAAGGAAATATTACAAAGTGGTAAATGATTTACTGCACCGACTTTTTGAATGGGTTGCAGGCCTGAAATGCTGGAACTGATGTTTATTAACAAATTAAATGAACTTGACCAGACAAATCATTAAATATTTCAGGTTCATATTGCCTGCAATGAAATACTCTGCGCTTGTTTTATTGCATTTTTTATACAGACAAATATAAGCATATACTCCAAGCACTGAAGGTGATCTATTTATGGAGTTTATTGGTTTTTGTTAATACCAAAGCCTCTGCCTCAGAGCCATTAAACTTAGCCAGCTGATAGAAATACAAGTAAGACAGATTTGAGCAACCTTATGGTGGCACTTGTTTCAATTAACTATGTGTAACAACTGCAACAAGTTTGATTTTGGCAACAGCATCAGGACACCAAATTTGATACACGTGTTTTCTACGTGATATTGACAAGTTTTTGTCGCATATATCTCAATAGGGGGCGCCATAACAAATATGGCAACAACTTTTTTTTTTCTTTTAAGCTAGGATACATAACAAGAGTGGAGTTGTAGTATTCTAAGTTAAATATTCTAAGTTCTAAGGTAAGTATTCTAAGGTAGAACAAAACAAAGCAGCTATACGCTTTCAGCCATATTTGACAGCATGGAGCTTTTATTATGAAACCTGAGCACTATGTTCATCTACATATCTTGACAAGAATTGGCAGTAGATGCTCGGGGCCAGACTGCCACTCGTGGCATAATTATTACTAATATTACAATTACTAAGGGACCAGGACCAGCCAGGGCTAAAAAGAAGGCCAAAGTGCAAAGCAGAAACAGAAATGAATGAAAGAGAGAGAGAGAGAGAGAGAGAGAGAGAGAGAGAGAGAGAGAAGGATGAGAGAGGCTAACTCGCTGTGTTCCCAACCCAGCTGTCAGCAACAGGACTCCCAGCACCTCTCCTGGAGCTGGAGGTCATCCAGCTGTGGCCCCTCCCCACATCTCCCGAGCATAGCAGATGCAGATGTTAGAGCGTGTCGTGGTGTGGGGTCCACGAGCTCATCTGCTTCTGATTACGGCTGAATTGTCCGGGCTCTTTTTATCGTCCAAATCAATATAAAAACAGGTACGAGGACAGCAGCACATTTCTCCCTCAGCCAGTGACAGCTTTACTGTGACCCATAGATGTTAGGTTTACAATGCAGGTTAGGAATCTCACATGCTCGTTTATAACAGCTCCACAATCTGGCGTGTAGTATTTGGTACAGAGATACAATCAATAGCCATATATAGTATTCTACAAAACACTTAGTCTTTCCTAAAAGACACCCGAATAAAGCATTTTAAGAATCAATCAATCAAACAAACAAAAACATGAACCATTTTGCACTGATTTTATGTGTCAGCGGTGTGTAGTGTATATACAGGTCTTCACTATTTAACGTTCATCTGATCACGGTGTGTTTACTTTAACAACCAAGGTCTTAAAATTAATTCAAAAAACATAATTAAAACATGCTGACTCACCTTAACAATCAATCAACGCTACAGATACACAAGCAGAAGCATGTCCTATTGTAAGTTGTTCTCCTTTGTTTGCCCCCCCCCCAACTACCTGTAAATTCTCTCTCAAGTATAACTATGTAAACTGGAGTCTGTGAAATTTTCTGTTGTTTGTAACACTCTCTAACAAAAGTATTTTGACATTATCATTTTGACAGTAACATGCATGACCATAGTTTACTGCATTGCTGACAGAAATGGCTGTTGATTCACCAGGGGATAACACTTAGATCCGCCTTGACTCCCTCTGACAGAGCCCAACATGTCTATATGTGGTGCCTAACCTGGCTGGAAGGCTCTGATTAAATCCCATTTGGTTGCTGTGATCCACCATGGATCCACCATGGAGTGCCTGTGTACTAATTGTACATACTATTTGGTGATATGCAGTTTTATGAGGCAAGATACTTCAGTTGCTACTCATACTCTTCCTCCATAAGCAACTTGGTTGAATTCCACACATTGGTGTGTAATTTTAACAGTATATATTCATATATTACAATGAATATATATATATTATGCTTATTGATGCAGGTTGCTATCAAATCCAAACAAGTTTTGATTCGGAAATTGGTGAATAAAGAATATCTTTATGCATACACACACATACACACAGGCACACACGCACACGCGCACACGCACACACACTGGAGACAAAAAGTCTGTCTTCCACTAATGCTAGAGCAGAGTGTATCAAATCTACGTGATGACGTAGATTAATTACATTACTAGTAATTAAAAACTAATGATGGTTTAAAAAATAATGGAAAAACAACTAATAATTAAAATCCAAGTCGACTAGTCGTGTTTTTCACAGCTAAAACAAAAAGAAACTCAGGAGGTAGGGCTAGCTTTTAGCACTGAATGCTTCAAGTATTATTATTGTACCTAAGTCTAGCTTTACACATTGTGCAGTCAGACTCAACTTCTCTGAAGTATTTCCAGACTGTTAAAGTTTGAGTAATCGTACTCGGATTTTACAATTTATTTGGGCTCTTTTTCCACCACAGAATTAAAGGTAGCAGTATAGACTCAATAAAATAAAGAATTTAATAAATCAGTATTAAAGTTTGAAGTTTATATCACATTGTTTTGTGAGATTAAGAGATACACGCAGTGTAGAAATCCAATTATTGCCTGGAGTGCCCATTGATCAAATTACTGACAAAGTCTGTTATTTTGCAGTCATCAGATCATTAAGTGAATATTAACACACTCGGTACTATCTCAAAAAATGACCCAAATCTTCTATCATCAATCAGCCTAAATTATATATTATATATATTAAGAACTTAGTTAATTTTTACATATATGATCTAGGCTGCCCAAGAAGCATGGGCCTCTTTTTGAGTCTTGATCCTCACAAGGGATCTTCATTAAAATGTTTAGAGTTTTCTTTGCTACTCAAGATTTTATTGGTTTATTTAGTTTTGCAGAAGCTTTCTTTACTGTCATGTGAGTAATAGATGTCGCAGTTGAGTAGACATCTAGGTGCCTCCTTACAGATTTTGCAATTTTGTAATTTTGCACTAATCATGGCAGAATATAAAGCATTAGAAGGAAGCAGAAAGTGCATTCAAAACTCTATTTTTAAACATGTATCTGATTCTTGGCATTTGTATGAATAAACTTCTACAGCGAGTGGCATAATTAAAACATCAATTAAGATGTTATCATAGACGATACATATCACACGCCCCTAATTTTCTGTAAGCGTTTTCATGAATGATACAATTCCTTCTCAAACGTTGACATGACGCTTTCAACGTGAAACCTGAGCAGTGTGATCACAGGAGTCTCTTTAGTTGCAAGAATTGGCGATGGGCACTTGAACCCTGTTGATAGCCACTTGAACATAATTATTGTTGTTATTTCAGAGGACTGGGCAATATTTCAGCTAAAGTATGAGAGAAAAGAATGAGGGTGACCAGCATGTTGAGCTCCGTACAGGTGTGCTTTCTGTATGGGATCACATCAGCCTCAGTGAGACTACTTACAAAGTAGCTTATTTAAACGCCAGTGCCATCTACAGAAAGGTTGCACATTTTGTATATTTGCACATGGTCCCCGAGTCCGGTCATGCAGCAAAATGCTCCACAATTATTTGAAGAGAAGCACTTAAGCATGGTTAGAAGTAATATGTCACACATATAGCAAAAAATCATATGCAAAAACACAAGGCAGCATTTTCAGGTGGAAGGATTACAATGAAGTACACCAGGATCTTTCATCACTGCGTTGACTAATTATTTTCCCAGGATGCCTTATTGCCTCAGCCACGGTCTTTAAAAATCCCCAGTGGATTTTGTGGGGCTTTATTTAGGCGGTCAGGCCGGGATATCAGAAATCATTCAAAATAAGCAAATCTTAAGCCTGAGGTGAAATACCTGTTAATCGATTCCTGGATCTGCCAGAACAGAGTGGCTAGAATTTGCTTTGATAGGAAAGCCATCTGGGGGAAAGCCACACTTGCTCTATCTTGGCTTGGTTTGTGGGGGGCGTACTGAGAGGTATCAAATGCTGTTTCAGATTGTAATTCTTTGACTGGTGTACTTCGGTGTATATTAATACTCTTTTAACAGGGCACTTTTCCTTTCAAATAAATAAACTGCGTAATAAAAGTCTCAAAGGGGGGAAATAAGGACACAGTGTGAGCACAATAGTGATATTCAGAACAACACAGGTCAATGGTACATCATCCCCTATGAGGTACTATTTAAATTCCGGCTATAACATATGGGGATTTTATCCCAGTAATCTGATTTCTCAGAGCATTTATACCAGTAAACCGTTTTCAATCGTCTAATCATGCTCAAGAGTCTCATCCACATGGTTGCCGGTCTACTTATTCTAAACTGGCATTTATTGTGTCACAGGATCT
This sequence comes from Parotocinclus spilosoma, assembly GCA_033117975.1. Lineage (NCBI taxonomy): Eukaryota > Metazoa > Chordata > Actinopteri > Siluriformes > Loricariidae > Parotocinclus > Parotocinclus spilosoma. The sequence continues at coordinate 7,826,533 of JAVSBV010000127.1, read as the reverse complement.
GGCAACGTTTCCAAAGGAAATTAGAGAAATATGGTTTCATCTTTTTTTTTTTTACAGATGTGCATTTGGATTGACACTGACACTGAATGAAGGCTAACATTTTGAGATCACTAATAAAATATCTGGAAATTTGTGGAAAGGGATTCATAATGCATGGCTCAAAATGCACCTTAAAGCTACTTGAGAACCAAAAAACCAAGACATGCTAACTATAATGGACTTTCCTCCTTTATACATTTATACTTGAAGACACAAAAAGCCACACGATGATAAAAATCACATGATAATAATTGAAATGCTGGGATCATCAGATTTTGCACAACACTTTGGAGTATGTGCCAGCTTGATTGCACACCAGCATAACAGCAAAAGGGGAACATACCAAATTCTAATCAATGGTGGAACGTAGACAAAGATGTTTACTGCAATTGTTACACGGATAATATTAATTCACTGTCATATCTGCTTGATCCTAGTTGGATCGCGAGAAAGTCGGTGTGTAGCTGGCAGCACAGGGAGCAAGGCAGGAACGACCCTAGACAGGATGCCAATCAATCACAGACTGATATTATGGTTTTCCATTACAAAAACATGATTTTAAATTCAAGAAGCTTTTCCACTTGTGATCAGATATTTGGCCTGTACTGTATGTGTACAAATAGGGACAAATTTAATTCAATTATTACACTTGTTTTATATTAATGTAAAGCTGCTTTGTGACAACGTCTATTGTAAAAAGCGCTATACAAATAAAATTGAATTGAATTGAATTGAATTAACGATTTGTTATCACTCAGAAACTCAGTACATTTTGATGTGTGGTACCCAAACTTACATGTCTTGTCCAAAACAGTCAACAAAAAGCAATTATACAGATAAAGAGAGAGAAACAAACAACAATAATACGTTTTCTTTCTTTTCGGGGCATGCCGTGAAGCAGTTGTATTAATTTCAGTGCTTTACGTGTCTTTAAATTGGTTAACTTCAACAGACAATCATCTTCCCATCAACACCCACTCAGTGCAAGACCCCCTATGAGGGCTGGACCTTCAGTGCCCTATGCTGTGACATGTCAGGGGTTCTGCCTTAGGCATCCTTTCACCACCAGAGCACAGCCACTAAAGCTGTCACCACTTTCCCTATGTCACCATTGCAATCTGCTGTAGAAACACTACCTCTAATTTTACCATAAGCCACAACTGATTATGATATGCAGCGTTTGTCATTTACCGGGCCTTTGAGTACGAGCTAATCCGATTGGGCATGAGGGTGGATGTAATAAAACAGATGGCACCTTGGTTTCTGTCCTTAGTGTGATCCAGCAAAACTCCTCCCTGCCTTTCGACATTAGCATGAGTGCTAACCCTTCCTGCCATGTCATTATCCCCTAGCCCCCCACCAAGGCCACCAGCACTGTGCTGAACAATGTGGGGGAAAATGGAAAACATATGCCATTTGTTCCGTATTCAATCAGCTTGACTTGTGAATGAGGTGTCTAAATTCCACCTGAGCAGGAAGCGAGCAGGAGGAAGAGTAGCTTCTGCCACAGTGCTAACAGAGGCAGATGAGTTTCAAATTGCCTCCCATCTGCCCTCATAAATGCCTCCAGGAGCTAGCTAGCACTTTGACGCTCTCATCAAGGCCGTGAAAGAATACCAAAATGCTACTGAGTGTCAAAGTCAATGGCCTAACAGAGGTGAGGGGTGTCAAAGGACCAAGTGTCTATCCCATGATTTACCACTGGTAGTAAGCTAACAAGCTAACATGTAGGCGACTTTGTTTCACCTTATTAGCTTGTGGCACATTTTAGAGTTTGTGTTATTCATGTTTATCAATATTAACTTGTACTATTGCTGAATGGTGAAAATGAGCCTTAAATTGTATTCTAGCATTTTATATTCATGTGTTTACATACATTATCTACAAATATATCCAAACTATTTATAACTTTTGCTTGAATCAGGATTGTTCAACCTTTTACATTAGTCTATACAATCTTTTAATCATATAACAGAGAGTTTAGAATCAGTAACAAAGGCTGACCTTACCCTAACTTATCACACATTAACTTCCCAGCTAGCTGCATTAGCATATTCTGATAAGGTGAGTAAAGACAAAACTCTGCAAGACACTGAGTGATGATAGGTGTCGTTTCCAGCTGACGAACTCAGCAGTGTTTTACTGTGGCAGAAATGGTGTGGGTTTAGCCACTCACAAGTTTATATACCTTTGATCAAACCTAGCTTTTGGCTACACCTTGGAGCTAGCAGTGCTAAGTATTCTGATTCTGCTGGGCTTTATTTAGGGTTGTTTGATGGCTAGTTCTGGCTGCACTTATTGTTTCTGATTGAATATTAATATTCTTATGAGAAACCTGAACTGATATTTGATTTACCGTTCTGCAGTGTCAACTGCTACCTCATTTCATTCATAGATTGTACATCAGTGTAAATGGCAGATCATAAATAGGCCTAAATAGCACAACAGCGACTGTACTGAATAATTCCGGGAAGATAATACACAAATAAAATTAGCAAAATGAATAAATAATGAGGGAAATAAACTCTTTTGCACACAAAAACAAGCACAGGGGTATATTGAATATAATAAAGATTATTAATAGCACGTTTAATGTTCAAAGCTTGTTATTATTTCCATAAGATCTACTCCAGTGTTGCATTAAAAAATGTTTAGGATGTTCATATGTTCTAACAAATCCATCATAAGTTGGATTTATCAAAAATCAAGGAGTTTAATATGTACCATATATTGATTTTATGATTTTACGTCCTTTAGCAGACGTCCTAATCCAGAGCAATTTAAAATTCATAAAGTCTTACAATCCAAGAAATTGTGGGTTAAGGGCCTTTCTCAGGCACCCAACTGTGGCAGAGGTGGGACTTGAACCCTGGACCTTCTGGTCCGTGGTCCAGTACCTTAACCACTAGTCCAGTACCTTAACCACCACTCATCCAAATGCGTGACAGTGCTGCATATACTACGCATCGCTTGACAGAAAAAATTCTAAATTCAGAGAAGTTTCTGCTGATTGTATATATCTGTTTATCTGTTTATACAGATTCTCATTGTAAAGTCGAAATATCATAAATTATGCCGTGTTAAATTGGGGCGTACCTACAGTTTGTAGGGAGGAAATTGCTTTTCAGTGCAGCGGTCTAATACATTAATACACCACCGAAGGGATTTGAGCTCAAGTCCTGATAGTGCCTTCCGAATTATTTGGACTTTACATGAAAACACGATTGGCTGTGTCTGAGGGAGAAAGGCAGTAGAGGGATCATCCCTCACTCTGTGGCAATGACCCCGGAGCACTTTGTTAGAGGCAGTGGAAGCCCTGTTACTCTGACTAGGAAAATTAAAACATACTGATTAAAGACTATAACTAGTTTCAAATATTTGTTTTTACTGCAGGGTTTCTGCAAGGTTAAATGATTGTATAGGTAGATAAAAATATTTAAAATATAAAGTAATTATAATTAATGCTTGAATTAATTAAGTACAAGTAAATATTGGGAAATTTATACTACTGTTTTAATTTTAATTGTTTTTATTTTTTGTGTGTGTAGGTAATGTTTATATCATTTACAACATGTCCACACATTAAAATAAAAATAAAAATTTACCTTGTGAAGGCATTTTTGGCCCCCAAAGGGACAACTGTCTTATTTTAAATACAGAAACTGAAACTTTCTTTGAAAAATCTGGAGAAACAAACAATTTGCTCCAGGCCACTGAGGTTAAGGTTAGGGGCATGTGATGCATTAATTAGCTACAGCAATCATTATGTCAGTGGGAAGTCCCCAGCAGGACAGCGAGACCAACGTGCATGTGTTTGTTTGTGTGTGTGTGTGTGTGTGTGTGTGTGTGTGTGCGTGTGTGTGTGTGTGTGAACAACAATATAAAGCTCTGACATTTTTACATGGTGGGGACACTTTGCCAGTCTATACGAAGGAAATGTTTAGTTTTTTTTTTTTTTTTACAAAAAACTGTAACTAATCTTTTGAAAACCAAAAGAGTCAAAAGATTGGCTTTAGGTTACTATGGTTAAAGTTATGGGTAGCATTAGTTAGCTGCAGTGATTATTATGTCAATAGCAGGTCATCATAATGATAGAGAGAAAAACACATGTTATATATGTGGAAAATCTGATATATTTCAGTTATCTGATTATTACTTACTTGCAAGCATACTGTGAAAAAAAACACAACCAGAGCGCCCATGGTGTAACTTAAAAAATAATAATACATGAAAAAGCACATAAACTTTTAAAGGTTCCTAATTGAAGCATATTATCTACAACTCGAAAACTACAACTATCTGCAACCATCTATCTTCCTATGTTGAGTATGGGCCAGTCATTTATTTGGCCAGTCATTTATTATTATCTTTTGTCCCCAATTCTCATAAACTCTTTTTGATGAAGGGTTTAACTCAGGTGAACTACTAGTATATTTTTTATTAACAAATCTAAAACAATGACACTACAAGGCTAAACAGAATTGAACATGAATATCCACTCTCTGTGAAAATGAAAAGTCTCCAAACCCAAGGACAGCATGTAAAATATTAATCAGAACCTGTCGGTCATTACTTTCTATGTTCCGTTTGCATTGGTAGCCTTGACAACCCAGTTGGTCAGCTGTGTAACATGTGTGAGAGTGTTTTTTTTAGTGAGTGTGGCGGCCAGTGGCGAATGTGTGTGTGTATGTGGGTGGGTGGGTGGGAACGCTGAGGGTAGGGGGTAATTAGAAGTCATTCACCAGTGCTGGGGCCAAATGGAGCAATTATCTGCCCTAGTGAGTAGATAATTCTGCCCATTCATCCATCACCATCAGGGATTACCACCTTCAGTCACCCCCTCCCACCTACACCTCTACACTATAAACCACACATACACAGAAAGACCAGCAACTGGCAACCACTTGGCTCACCTGTGGTCTGTAACTGTACCAGTTATGCCAGAGGTAGCATGTTTCCACTGACTCAATTGTTACTCCCTTAATACCATATTCTATATTTTAGGCAAATATTTAGGTCTGTTAAGTGCTGAGGTTTTACAGAAAACTGGAGTGTGGGCTTTGTTGTCTGTGATTTAACCCCATTTTAACCCCCATTACCCAAAAGTTTCCATTATCTTTAAGTTTGCAAAAGACACATATGACGTTTGTTCACTTCCTTGTGTCCATTGTCCCTTAACCAGAGATGCACAGAGTTATACATAAAGACCCTAACTTCATGACTCTAACACAGAAATAAAGCAGTTTAAATTGCAGTTTATATGTTTCCATCAGAGTCTCCCATCCTCCCATCCTTCTGTTGCATATTATTCATATCATTACATTCTTTGTATTACAATATTTATTATAGTCCACATTGTATTTAATGCATAACATTTCCCTTAATTATGTTATCTATTCTAATCATTTTATTCAGCTTCTGCTAATTTAAACTATCATTCTAAAAAAAAAACTTAGACAATTATAATGTATTATATAATAATATAATTCCTAAACTAACCAAGCACCACTTTTGAGTCTTGGTCTTCCCAAGGTTTTCAAAATTAATTATCCCCTATCTTTTGTAAAGACAAATTTGATGAGGAAGAAACCTTGAGAGGACCAAAACTCAAAAAGTGATCCTTGGTTAGCCTAGGTGATAAGAACTTATTATTACCAAAATAATTTATAATCTGGTATATGGCACAGTATTTACACTACAATACATTTCTCTACATACAGCACAGATCAGGTACTATTAGGCTTCTGGAGTTTTTACACCTTAGTGTTCCTGCTGGACTGAAAATAGTCCACGTACCAAAAAATTCCAGCCACCAGCATCCTGTCGGCAATATCCTGTGAGCACAGATGAAGGATTAGAAGATGATTGACACAAACTATTTAACAATAGATGAGCCTCTGCCTCTGTCTTTACAGCTACACGGTGCAGCAATAAGGTAGCTGTATCAAACAGAGTGTACAATGGGTAAACACAGTGTTTATGAACTCCTTTGCATTGCACACACTAACACACTACCACCACATCAGTGTTACTGCAGTCCTAAGAACGATCCACCACATAAACAGGACCTGATCTGTAAAGGTAAAGAACTTATGGTTAGTAAAACTGTTCAAATGAACACACACACACACACACACACACACACACACACACACACACACATGCACGCACGCACGCACACACACAATGTATACTAATGCCACCTGACATTTGGTTGGAAATAAAATGAATGAAATACGTGTCTACACACATACACATGTTATTAGTTATGTGCTAGAATGGCTGCTTTAATTAATGAGTACTGTCTCTGTCTAGCCGTAGATACTGAACCTCCAGTGATTAATGTCATGCCAAGATAAGTACTCTCAACGAGCTCCATTCCAGAGCACTTTAAACACTCTGAAAGGGGAGAACGGGAGCGGTCGTTTAGACCCGAGGCAGTCAGAGATTTGAACACATGCACTTGCAAAAAATAACTGTGTATTCCTTAAGAACCATGCCTATAAAAACAAAAGAAAACAAAACATATAATTGTATGTCCGTATGAGAAAAGCAGTTCAAGGTATAAAATGCCTGGGAAGATTAATATATACAAGAAAAACTCATTCCAGCAGCTCAATCGTACAGGATGCTCAGTGACAGAAGCCTCCCCACAGCATAGCCTCAGAGATCATCCTTCATTCACACAAATACACTCACATCAGTCATTATGCTCCCGTGGTTGCGAGCGAGGCAACCATGACTGAGGACTGAGCTAATATTTTCTGCACACGCACAGGAATCCCTTGACCTGCAAAATCAGAGTGGCTTCCATCAGCACCTAGAACAACCATGGCAAGTTCAGCTTGAAGAAAGAAACATTCATTAGGCAGACAGAGCTCGGCGTGAAGAGGCATCATTGTAGCAGCTCCCCCAAAACTGAAAGCTGAGAACGAGCAGATAGAATGCCACTGGTTAATGATCACCTTATCAGGATCAATAAAGCCGTTCTCTTCAGTTTCTGATGGGCTGCCAAGATGTTTTATCAACCCAAAGTACTTCATTAAATGTAATATTTTGAATCACTGAGGAGGAACTAGGTATCTCTGGTTTTAAATAATTTCTAATATTCATTACCGCTCCACCCTGGGATTGAACCCGGGACCTTCTTGCTGTGAGGCAGCTATCTCTTTCTCTTTCTCGAGTACATCATTATAGTGTGTACTAATAGCAACACATATTGTCAATAAATATATTAGGTTACTATGCCATTACTATGCCACCGGTTCTGGTCAGAACCAATCAGATGAGAAAGTGAAGAAAAAGAAGCATTTCCACCAAATAGTACACACACACACACACACACACACACCCCACACACACAGGATAGATCTTGGGTTTAAAGTATTAAAAGTTGTTTGAACCCATATCTTTCAAACACCTGGACTGGCACTGCCATTCCTGATGTAACTGGTGACAGCATTTGTTATGTCTTGCCATCTGTTGCTTTTCTTGTCACAAGTCGCTTTGCGAAATGATTCTGTTAAGTTTGCTGAGTGTCTTTTTGTGCTACTACCTTGGCTAGTTTACCCTTGTTGTGGATAGCTGACTCCTAAAGCTCACTCATTATACTTATATTCTGCACACTGGTTAGTTTGCAGAAGGTGAAATAAGTTAGTCATCAGGTTTTTTTTAACATCAAACCATTTCTGACAGATTTTGAGCAACATCCATCTTTTTAATGCCAAACCACCTCCAATGATGTAGAATGAGAGTCTGGTGGTGTCCGTATTCTGCCTCCTTGTGCATATTGTTCACACATTTTTAACTACAGTCAGACATCTTGAGTTGGAACGCTAGCTTGAATTGTAGCACTTGCACTCTGCATGCACTCCTACCTTGCTACATGATGCAGCAAAAATGCAAACTTCTAAGGCCATAGTCAATAATGTCAGCCCACACAGCGTTAAAACAATAATTACGATAGTATCACCCCTACATGACATTATGGTTGGATTTCCAGTGTTTCTGTGTTTCTCTCCATATATAAATGAATGAGCTGTGGTTAGCTCATCCTTGGTGTTGATGATGGACGCATGCCTGATGGTTTACCTAGAATTTCCCAGTTCAGTAAGTGGACTGCTGTTTATGTATGCTTTATGAATCTGGATTGAGTTTCACCACATGCATTTACACAAACATGTCTGGCCACGTAGAAATGCAGTTGCTGCATTATGTGTAATATGCAAATTAGCTCATTCGGCATAACCACCAGACCACTGGCGCATTTAATTTTCAGTTTGTTATGCCAAGTTTGACCTTCCATTACACCTAAGCAATAGTGGCATCTGGTAGTTTCATGGGGATGCCAAGAGTACCCTTTTTCAGTTTAAAGAAGTTTGATCAGTAATATGCTTTTTGGAAGGGTAGCAGTCAAAAAAAGCATTTTTCATAAGGTTGAAAAAGAAAGATGTGCTAAAGCTCACAAAGCCTTATCGGCAATATTGTAGATTTTGTCATTACGCAGTTGCTAAAACAACAAATTTAATGGTGGCCTATGACTTTTGTATTACAATTGAGGCTCCAATTGCTCAATAAAAAGATCCAGCTCCTGGAAACAGCAGTATGTGAGGGTCTGGGTTCATCACGAAAGTCACAAGGTATGCTTAGGAAACTCTAGCATGGACCTGGCACCCTATTTGGGGTGTCCCTCTGCCTGTTCTCAATGAATTCCAGGTTAGGATTCTCCCACGTAGAAATGCAGTTGCTGCATTATGTGTAATATGCAAATTAGCTCACTCGGCATAACCACCAGACCACTGCGCATTTAATTTTCAGTTTGTTATGCTACCCCTAAAGTTTGTAATGTCACAGCAAAAAATCATTTTTGTGATTTTGGGTTTATATGAAGGCACTCACTTTAGCATTTATGCAAGTATGGATCACTCCAGACCAGAGATGTAGAACTGTGAGGGATTTGCACCACAAGCCAGTAGATAACAGCAAGTCAGAGGGTTAATCTTAGGGTTGGGCTTACAGTAGGCTGCTTTCTTGACATGCCCATTCAAGCCAAACCTCAACCACTTGCACTAGCCAAAACCACTTGGAGCTACTCCGTTCATTGTTGGAACACTCTGGTCTGCATAGTTATCCCTCCCTAGTGCAGATGTGCCCACTGGAAGTACAGTGCCCAACTCAAGCAGTTGCCAGGCCTGATCTTGGTCTGATGTAGTCTATAGAGATGCCACTCTCTGCTCGGACACTAGGCTTAATGACATAATAAATTGTCTTATTATTATGTGTTTGATCTGTCAATTATCAATTGGAAGACAAGTAGGGGCTTACAAATGTAGTATTTGCTGTCAAAAGTCTTACAGATTCTAAAACGCTGAGAAGGAACTAGTCAACTGGTTTTTGCATGAGCAGCCTTCTGGAGCATCTCAACTGCATCAGGTTCTTGATTCCATTTCAATTTGGCAATTTTGTCTGCTTAAACCACTCTTTTGTTGATTTCTTTGCGTGTTTGGATTACTATTTTGTGAGTAGGTGACAGATCGCGACCAACTCCTGTGAGCCGTGGGGAAAGGGTTTGAACCAATATCAGGCGGTGCTGAACCTTGTAACAGACAGGCAAACTGTCCAGGGTGTATATTAGCTCAATTATTTGTGTATCACTGCTCATGACAGGAGCAAAGGTAACATTTATACAAGTCACACATTGTTATTAATACTGGGTCAATTAAAAGCGACTAGCTAAACTAACACAAATCATTGGAATGTGAACATGGAGTACCCAGAGTAAACCCATACGGACACAGGAAGAACACACAAACTCCTCACAAGCAAAGTTTAGGTCAGGATTGAACAGGGGATCTCTGGAGTCATAAGGAAACCACGCTCCAACGACATGCTCCACTCCGCCTTCTCTCCCAGTCTAGGATGTGCCTCCGCATGCTCCAAGTGAACTTCAGGATATTTATATACCCATGTTTTGGATGTCATTTTTGGTTATTTTGGAAGATTATATACTGCTCACAAAAATAGGGGATACTTCAAAATGAAATGTCCTATAATTAAATATCCCCTACCTTTTGTGAGCAGTGTATTTATCACTGAGTTACTGCAAATAAATAAAAAGATTTGTCACTTAAGTGTGACAGAAATATGTGGTCTTACATAACACAAGCTGCTACAAACTAATCTAAATAGAGCTTTATAATGTATTTAAGAAGAGAGGACGTCATACTTGTGCTGCTTTTTCCATCTTAATGCATTGTCTAGTTTTTTTTTTTTTACTTGTTCCTCTGAAATTAGGTTTGCTATGTGAATTAACAGATCTGTTTTAAGAAAAGCAGGCTTTGTGTGGCTCATACAAAGGGAATCTACACCAGGTACCTCACTGACTAGATCACCTGACCGTTTTACATTAAACTTCCGTATTATTTGCCACCAATACACATCAGGTAGGTTAAAACGTTGTAAATGAAACACTGACATGTTAAATGAATTATGCAGTGAGAAATAAACCTGGCACGGTCGCCAGGTCTGTGTATTCTCAACACTGTTCTTTAATTGACCTCTTACAGTGTCCACTGACAGTGATGGGTTTTGCACACAATAAAATTAAATGCACCATGTAAACAGCTATTGAGCATTTCATGATGATTATGAAACACAGTAGCCTATATGCTCAAGAAAACAAATCATTTGATTATTTTACATTACATTTTAAAGTTTATGTCACACTGTATTTCTGTGAGATTATTGACTGGGTGCAAAACAGTAATCTGATTACTGAGTCAAACCTCTTGCTTACTCAAGTCTGATTATGCCTCTGGACTACTGAGAAAATCAGATTTTTGCAGTAATTGAATTTGTAAGTTCTTGGAAGCTTATCTCAGTGTCTATGTTTCAGTACAGCATCTTGAGCAGCTTCTCCGGAAATGAACTGACCTGTGATGGGAAGAGACGGGGGAATCCTGGATGTGTACTGATTCAGTGTTTGCTAAAGGAAAGCACAGCTTATGCTAAGCCTTCCCTGTGGCTGAAAGAGCCAAAGCAAACAGATCACAGTGAGACTTGAATTTAGGGGGGTGTACAGCACAGTGGTACATTCAGAAAGGTCCAGTCCTGTTACAAGTCATCAGATATAATCAGTTTTATTATCTACAAGGACCTGTGTTGAACTTTATGTGTAACAGTGGGAAGAAAACTTGTGGGATAAAAGAACTGACCTGGGTCTCTTGGAAAGCTGCTTTATGAGACTTTTCTGTTGGAAGCAGCACTGTGTAAATAAATTTAAATGATTTGCACTGTACAGGTGTTTGAAGGTAGTTAGAGCTTAGTAAAGAGCACATTAGTGTCTGTGTTTTTAACTTGGCTATTTTTTTTGGTCAGTGAATTGAGTCTTTTAGATTTAGAATGCAAACAGTAAATACAGGAAATGTATATACAGTATTTAAAAAAAAACTGAAAAAGAACAGCTTTTATGAGCTCCAATGGCAAGTTTGACCTTCCATTACACCTAAGCAATAGTGGCATCTGGTAGTCTGCCAAGAGTACCCTTTTTCAGTTTAAAGAAGTTTGATCAGTAATATGCTTTTTGGAAGGGTAGCAGTCAAAAAAAGCATTTTTCATAAGGTTGAAAAAGAAAGATGTGCTAAAGCTCACAAAGCCTTATCGGCAATATTGTAGATTTTGTCATTACGCAGTTGCTAAAACAACAAATTTAATGGTGGCCTATGACTTTTGTATTACAATTGAGGCTCCAATTGCTCAATAAAAAGATCCAGCTCCTGGAAACAGCAGTATGTGAGGGTCTGGGTTCATCACGAAAGTCACAAGGTATGCTTAGGAAACTCTAGCATGGACCTGGCACCCTATTTGGGGTGTCCCTCTGCCTGTTCTCAATAAATTCCAGGTTAGGATTCTCCCTGTAACCCTGACCAGGATAAACTTCTTTGCCCATGCATTGCATATGTAAGCTATGCACTAGCTTTGTTGATCTATATACGGTAGACATGCCAATTTATAGGCTGCCTTTTAAAACTAATGCTGCTGTTCTAAATTAAGGGTGTCATAAGTCCAACTATTCAGGCTTATCACGAGCGAGAAAGAATTAATTGAAATGTTTCAAATAGAACTGAAGTAGAAGCTTCTGCTGAATTGCATTCAGACTCATTTAATATACTTTTTTAAGGGAAATTAAGGAAACAACACACTTAGACTAACTGGCATCTCATCCAAATAGCACTTTTGCCTGTGACAAGAGACATCTAGCACAGGCTCCGGAAGCCCCACGTCCACACGCCAACCTCCGCGACATTGACCAGGATAACGAGTGATCATGTATGTTCTGATTACATTCAGTTACATCTGGATATACTGGGCAAGCTCTGTGCATAAAAACGTTTTTTAGCGATAATTATTATGGGACACACTGTGTTATGTCACAAAAATACACTGCCAATAAGCGCACTTAATAATACAATCATAATCAGATTTATACAGTGTTCTGATTTTTTAACTCATGTATTAAACTCCAATTTAATTGGAATCAAACACGGTTGTCAATTCCACATATTCAAGAAAACTTTTTGCTTGTTTAGATAGACCTGGTTGCTTATTTTCCTCATGGAATCTGGCAACCCTGGATTTAAATGTAACATCCATAAAAAGGCACTTTTGGAAAAACTCTAAAACGCATTGAATGCTAAATTAATTTTTATATTATTTTATTTTAAAGTGCATGTCACATGCGTCTGTCATGTAAACCCAGTGTTTTCCCAACCATCCAGTATCTTCTGCTTAATCCACAAGGGTAACGGACCAACCGGTGCCCACACGATGCAACCGATGACCACATGGGTGCAAGGGCAGGAACAGCCCTAGACAGGGTGTCAATCCATCACATGGCACACACACACACAGTCACACACCAAGGGCCACTTTAGAGACACCAATTAACCTAAGACACATGTCTTTGGACTGTGGGAGGAAACCACGGTACCCGGAGCAAACCCACACAGACATGGGGAGGACATGTAGACAGAAAGGTCCCAGGCCTCTCCACCCTGGGACTGAACCCTTCTGCTACCCACCGAACCACAGTGCTGCCTTCAGAGCTTTCCCATTAACTGATTAACCCAAGTGTATGTAAACTGCATTTGATTAGATAACTGATTTTAAAAAAATGTGATTTGTTACTGGTTCACTAAGTGTATGTAAACGCACTCAGTCTTGGTTTCATACACTCCACTGGCTGATGAGAAGATTATTTTCCAACTCTTATCGCTGTCAAGTATGTCATCACACGTGCTGACGTGTTTGTTAAATAATTAATGTTCTTTTCTAATTTCATGACAAGCGCTACAAGACAAACAGTAATCTATCTTTTTTTGAAAATGTAATCGATCTGGTTCTGTCATGTGCCAGAGTGTGTCACTATCTCCAGTTTGATCAGTAAATAGCATGAATGACATGATCGCAGTTGCCCCATGCTGTGTGTTCTTTTGAACTGCGTAAACCTCAAGCCAAAAATCATACAAGACCGACGAAACGTGCGCCCCCACATCACGCGTCGGGCCACTGCAGTCATGTCAGGTTAGAGAAAGAGGCAGAGGGATACAGAGTGAGAGAGATAAAGAGTGAAAGCATGTGGAAATGCCAGAATACTTTCATTTGTACGATGAGGCACTTGCTTTATGACTGCGATTCATCAGTTCTAGTCAGGAGGTGGTATGGTTCCCCCTTCTCCATGCCTGATGAGTGATACAGCAAGGCCGAGTGTGTGAGGGGGGTTCATTCACTGGCTGAATTCCCCCATTACTCATGAGTAAGGGAATCTAAATGGAGGTTACATGTGGGCTACCAGACATCAGAGAACTGATCACACTGAAGTTTAATTGCACATGTGATTAACAAAGCTGTGCAGTGTAATTAGAGGACTTTGGGATAAGACTCCTAATCAAAAGGTTGCAAGTTTAGTCCACAAAACTGTCCGTGAGTACAATTCAATGCACTTAATAATCTGATAATTGCAAAAAAGAGGTTTTTGTCAGTAATCCTATCAACAAGTTTACATGCACTCAGATAATGGGAAAGCTCCAGGTTTACATGATTCAGGAAATAATTGGGATGGAACCAGCAAATAATCTTACAGAGGCATGTGATCTTGTGACTTCAAATGTATTATGTTATTATTTTTATTATTTTTATGTTATTTTTATGTTATTTTTATTGTTATTTTTTTCAGTCAAGTTCTCAGTGCCCTTGTGCATATACTGCGTTTCAGAGTCTCACCTAAAAGTGTTCAGTAACCATTTATTGGGTGCTGCATTTAACCTCAGGGTTGCCAGATCCCACAAGGGAAATAAGAGATAAGACAAAAGAACAAATTGGCTAATAAAAAGCCCAAAACAGCCAACCTATTACAGAGTGACACTTGATCGGAAAAAAAGAATAATGCAAAAATAATAATACGTTAAAATTTTAGCTTTAGAGCATGAACAAAATAGATTTGAAATAACCATGTACTTTGTAGAATAAGCAGACCAGCAGACTCGAATAAGTAGACCAGACAACTGGCTGGTTCCAGGAAGCTTAATGCATACTCACACTAGGCAATCTTTACCATGCTCGGTCACAACTGACCCACAAAGCACCATTTGTTTGACTAGTACCTAGTGACTTCTTATACATGCAGCATGAGAAGCCAAAACTCAGAGCATTGCTTTGCCTAATCAATACATTTATTATAAGGCTTATAATAGCATGCACAAAACAAAGCCAAAAAAGGTAGAAACGTATGTGATTATGAGATGAGGGTAGGCCATTGGGGAGGTAGCAAGAGGGGTCATTCATGCACCAGCGTGGTTTAAGGCATCTAGAGTCAGTGTGGGCACACATTTAGAAGACTGCTTGAAATCAGAGTAAATGCACTGAGAAATATGATGTATAATATAGAAAATGCCAGTGACCATGCTCCAAATTCTTTTTTTGGTAATGGTGATTGGTGTACCATATGGGTGCTTTGGAGGATCACACAATTGAGTTTATTATTTAGAACTCCCATTTTCAAAGTCAGATTTTTTTAACTTGGTGAGGGCAATAATAAAAAAATATTCTTGAATATTCTTGAATATCCAAATTGTTCCAATGAAAAGGCTTTCAAATTTCGATGTTCCCCTGTACAGCCATTTTTTCAGGTAATATTCTTACCTTATCTTATCTTATCTTGTCAACTAAAACCCAACACACTTTGTAGGATCTCTAGGCCATAATCTGATCTGGGAAGTCGAAGTATGTTTACATGACTGCTTGAATCAAATAACTGCAGAAATCTGATTATGATCGGATATTTAAGTGCATGTAAACAGACTCACTAGGAGAACTTGAGGTAGGCTCGTCCGTCTCTCAGCTGTCTAGCTCAATCGCAAGTCTTTTGGGGTAAGATAATAGAAAAGATAAAGGCATATTTAACAGAACACCCCTTTGGATATACAGCTGCATGGTAAAGTTATTATCCTTATTACTAAGGAAAGTAACCTACATAACAAATATGTTGTTTTTGTCAGACAGATTCTGTTGTAGTAGAGCAGTTATAATGACACACCTAACAGCACAGCCTTTAGTGCAGAAAGTTTTATTGAAAATGTGTGGTGTCAGCATGAGCAGACTGAATACTGAGCAATGTTTGGCACTCCATATAAGCACCAGATTGATTACGATAAGAAGAAGGTCTTACCATTCAGGTGAATTATGTATGCTGGATCTGCACTGCATGCACCATGCACCGGGATAGTAAGATTTATTTAACCAATATTAATCAATTGCTTCCAGGAACCAATTCCACTGAACCTTGCTCAGTACTGTAGTTCTCCATTTGTACACATCCGTTGTGATCTTTTTTGGTGACAGTACTCATAAGTCTAACCTATATACCAGTGCATATAATTTCAAGCTGGGTTTGCTGAGTTCATGATTATGTCCATTGAAGTGAAGCCAATACAAATTTATAAAAGTCTTTCTAGCGCAAATTAATTAGGTAAAATAGTTATTAGTCATTCATTCTCTACTCTCTTTAGAAAAGGTGTGCTGATTGTAGGTGGGTAAACCTTCAGATATCTTAGTGCAGCAACAGTGAAGCTCATTAGCATGTTAAAACATTTATAGAGGGAACGCTGGTGACTCTTCATTAGACTGAAGGTGTGAAAGAGAGAATGGCTAACATTTGCCTTTGAGGAACAGCATGGGAAGCACTTCTTCTCTCTCTCTCTCTCTCTCTCTCTCTCTCTCATTTCATTTCATTTTAAAAGCTTCTCTCTCTCTCTCTCTCTCTCTCTCTCACACACACACACACACACACACACATTTTGTGGAGCAATATCTTGACTACTAACATAAGCAACAGTTGCTCACCTGGTGTAGCGGTCTAAGGACTTACTCACACTATGCCTGATTGAATTGTACAGTGCCTGAGCATGGTTGTCCCCCCTCCACACTCCCCTGTTGGGCTTCATGTGCCCAATGTGCTTAAATGTTCTGAACCTGAGCATGTTTATATCATCACATTGCTTCTTTTTTGGTGGAGAGAGGAGTGTTTGCACAGCACAATGGACTTCATACTGTAGTTGTACTTACTTTTGTGTTTTTTGGAGTCATGTTGGGCACACTGCCAAACAGCCCTCTCATAAGCCTTATACATGTATTGATTATGCAAAGCAGCCATTTCATTTGCATTGTCTCAAAGCAGCGTTACAACATTATGAGTCCACCTCTTCAAACAAGCCTGAGCATGGATCAGCATACTACATATGACATAGCACTGAACTGAACCGTATTTGTGACCACATATTGTCATTAATAGGACCCCAAATTTTCCAACTTTGATTTGTCACTTTATAATACTCTTCTACTGATCTTCCAATATTTGTTAGCACTCACATAGCTTTTCGTCCTGTCCCTCTTTCAAAAAAGTGATTCCTTGAATGTCATTTAACCAAAAAGATCATTCAACTGTTCGTGATCAAGCTTCAGACTGTTTAAGGGTCAACATTCTCAATGAAGCTCTCACATGCTACTTTTCCTCAAGTGTAAGGGGAGGTCACAATAAATAACAAACATGGTGCCATACTTAAAAACCCTGGGATATCTAATCTAATGGTGACCTAAGATTTTAGGACAGTTCTGTAAGATTCAGCAACATCAAGGATCCATAACCTGCTAAATGATAATAAAATGGAGAGTGACTATAAGCTTGCAAACTCTCTCTAAAACTAACAACTGAAAATGGGCGATAAACACTTATATGTAGGCATGTATGCACATATATGTATGTAACACTATTATGCATATAACACCCTTCAGTCATTAGCATGGCCACCACTACAGCTGACTATTGAGCAATGGAAGGATAAGTGGCTGAATATTTTCCAAATGGTTTCTCTTGAAGAAAGGGAAGAGTTGGGATTAGAGAGGTGATTCACATTAGCATAACACATTTGCAGAATTCCCTCAGTAGACTAGCTTTGTTTATTAAAATAAAGTTTAATAAGGACACCAAAGATTCGAACCAAAGAGCCTAACTTCACTCTCATCATATCATCATCATGACGATTCAGCAATTATTTCATGAGAAACTGTAAAGACAGGAAATATAGGAATGTAGTCTTAAACACAGGTTGTGTCATTGACTATGGTTTTAGATTAATGTGTATTAAGTAATTATAAGGCCAAATCGAAGTTGTGACGAAACACACACATGCACACACCACACCACACACACGCACGCACACACACACAAACACACACACACACACACGAACACTCTTACACACAAACACACAAGCACACACACGTACACACACACTCATATACATATACAAACACAAACATGCACGCATGCACACACACACACACACATAGACACACTCACACTTACACACATACACACACACATGTATACAAACACACACACACACACACATAAACACGCACGCACGCATGCACAATCACACAAACACACACAAATACACACATATACATATATATATATATATATATATATATATATATATATATATATATTCAAACACACGCACACACAACACACACCCACGCACACACAAGCACACACACATAGACACACACTCCTGCCAGGAGTGT